>JAHWFO010022894.1:1215173-1313872 GCA_023313115.1 Rhysida immarginata
CAATTATGCGTGCATGGAGGCAGTGGAGCGAAGAGAACAGGGCACACCGAAGACCAGGCTCAGGAAGACCCAGCACGACGACACCGCGAGATGACAGACACCTCTATCGCATGTGTGTAGCAGATCGTACAGCCACTTCCACAGTGTTAGCACAACAGTGGGGTGCTACAGTAGGCAGGACAATGTCTGCTAGCACTGTACGACGCCGTTTGATTTCCAGAGGATTGATGGCACGAGTACCATTGTTGCGGATTCCTTTGACTCAAAACCACCGGCGCCTCAGGTTGCAATGGGCCCATCAACACCAACAGTGGCAAGCTGAATGGCAACAAGTTGTGTTTTCGGATGAGTCAAGGTTTAACTTGCAGCACCATGACGGCAGGATACGAGTCAGAAGACATCGTGGCGAGCGCGACCTTCCAGAATGCATCCTGCAGCGTCATTCAGGACAAACGCCAGGGGTGATGGTGTGGGGTGCAATCAGTTACCATGGCCGTTTCCGTCTGATCAGAATCGATGGCAATCTGAACAGTGACCGGTACATCAGGGAAGTTGTGCAACCCGAGGTCATCCCCTTCCTGCAGAACCTTCCAGGCGCTGTATTCCAACAGGACAATGCCCGACCGCATGTGGCCAGAAATGTCCTCGCCTTTTTCCAAGCACATCAGACGCTCTTGTTCCCCTGGCCTGCTCGTTCACTAGACATGTCCCCAATCGAACATGTGTGGGACAGGGTTGTTCATCGATTGGCTGGTCAGACTCCTGCAGCAGCAACTGTGGATGAACTGTATACCCGTGTAGACAGAGCATGGCAGGACATTCCCCAGGCCCTTATTCAGAGCTTGTTTGACTCAATGCCACAACGTTTAGAGGCTGTAATTGCATCCCACGGTGGTTTCACCCGATACTAATGTGACAATAAAACGCATTGCATTGACCTGAAAATCTAATGGTTTCTTTTCTGACCCATGATATGCAAATGCTCCAAATTTAATGCAGATTGGGCTATTCCATCAGGGTGTTGCGATTTTTATAAACAGTAGTGTAGTATATATTATTATCGAGATATCGGCATTAAGAGACACTTCTTATTCGTGCTTGGAAGTGCGAACGCCATTTCTCACACAGCAGGTGCTCTGCGTCTCATTTCTGCGGTGGTAATTCTTAAAATAATTTCTTCCTTCAATGTTGTGGATGCGTCATTTATTTTTTGCTATGAGGAGATCATGGCTGATGATATTTGGTCATCGTAAACTAATTCCTTCATTCGTAAAAATCGCCAGACTTTAAATCCGGCGATCTACAAGATCATAAAATTGAACCATTTCAGACCAATCCATTTATTTGGAAACCTTTATAAAGAAATTCAATCACTCTCCTGATCTCCTGCAGTCTGTCGTGTTAGAAGAGCATATCCCTGCGCATATTCAGAGGCACGTTTTCCAATAAAGTTGGTAGGTCATTTTCTAAAAAAAGTCATTTTCATACCAAAGAGCCTGCCAACTATAACGCCTGCCCATACTTTAACAGAACACTTGTACAGAAAAGATGATTGTTGTTTTTCGTGTCAAGATTGTCGTACAAAGTCCCTGTAGTGCCAATTGCGAAAGTTTGTGATATCCTCACGAGGAAACTTTGACTCATTTATCCTTTAGTCGAAGGATTCTTCGTTAAGAAAAATGTTCTTCATGTTCAGTGAAGACAAAACACAAATACACAAAATGTGCACAAAAACATAACCGTTACACTTTGAATACTAGCATTTATTACGCTTTAATTTGCTCCTTCTGACCATCCTCTTTTTTTCCTCTTTTAAGATAGACATCGGTGTTCCTAAAAACGGTGCACACAAAATAACACATTTTGTACGTACAAAAAAAACACAAAAATTTACAATACATTTCTTAAAAATGTAACGTCTTTCACGTAAATAATTTTATTAAAACAATAACTAGCTGAAGTACCCGGCGTTGCACGGCTATTCGTAGCTTTAGACAGATCATGTTTTACACTTGGTGGGGATGGGGGGGGGGGGTTAAGAGGGAAAGGGTTGGAATATGGATTTTTAATATTTGCAGTAATTTTCTCTTGGTTTTAAAGAATTATATAAAATTTTGTGTGTCTAGACAAACTGTGTGGATTTACCGTTTACACACATGTTTACACTATGGGATCAAAAGTTTTAGGACACCGCTCATAAATCATGGAATGTGACAATTGTCGCTTGATAATGGCATGTAAATTATTTAAATAGCATCACACACCTTCAGACACATATCTACTTGGTATTATTATGTTATGGGCCGTTCAAAAGAGCTCAGCGACTTCCAACATGGTACCATCATAGGATGCCACTTGTACAAAACACAAGATACCCTACAACTATAGGCATTGTGATTGCGAAATGTAAGACCTAGGGAGTAACAACAGTGCAACTGGCAGACCCAAGAAATTGACAGACAGAGATCATCTAGTGCTTGCAAATGTGATCCGGAGCAATCGAAGATCATCTGCTGAAATGATTGCTACAGAGATCAGAAATTCTGCTTCCTGTGTTGCTAGCACAAGCTCCATTGTCTGGATTTCCACAGTAGTGCTACTGCTCAGAAGCCCTTCATCACTGACAACAATTCTATGGAAACTGTAGCATGGAACAATGGAAACGTGTCCCATCTGACGAATCACGCTGGCAATCAAACGGGAAGTTAGGTTCGGCGTTTCAATTAAATGTTTCCTACCTGAGTGTATGGTTCCCACTGTGAGTTTGGAGGAGGTGACATCATGGTATGGGACTCTTTTTCATGATTCGGACTGAGCTGGCTTGTTTCTGTTAAAGCAGCCTGTGTTAAAGGAACGATGATTGCGATTGCTTATCGAAACATCTTGTACAACTGTGCACTCCCAACACTGTGGGAGCAGTTCGGGGATGGACCTTTTCTGTATCAACTTGACAATGCTCCTTGCCATAAAGCAAGGTCTGTACACGACTGGTTTTAAAAGAATGGGTTTGAAGAACTGCATTGGCTTGCTCAGAGCTCCGATCTCAATCCTATTGAACACCTGTGGGTTGAACCAACACCACCTAGACAGAAGGCCTGCGCACAGAAGCATCATGCATTGTTACATCATTATCAAACGGTCAAATTTACGGCTTATTATTGGTAGAAATACGATTAACAATAGCCGCTTTAGTGTGATGTAACAATGTATGACGTTTCTGTGCGCAGGCCTTCTGTCTAGGTGGTGTTGGTTGAACTGGAACGTCGACTACGAGCCAGACCATGCCATCCTTCATCCGCGGCTGAATTAACCTATACTTCTGAGTCAGGAATGGAGGAAAATTCCAATTTCTTACCACCAAAAAGTGGTGGAAAGTCTTCCTCGAAGGGTGGAGGCTTTATTAGAGCAAAAAGGCGTGCCGTCGCTTATTAATTCCTGTTATCTGAAGCCTGCGACGCAGAAATGCTGGAGTCCTGCTGACGCAGAAATATCACATATTGTATATACATACATAGCTACATGCATATGCTCTCTTTTACAGATATAGATTATAAATTATATGTATAAACTTAAAATAATTGATAAAAAAACAGTGATACTATCTTTGGTTCGTTATAATCTTAATAAATATTATCATCGCCTGCTTCTTTATACTGTTTAAGCAAAAGAGTTGGTCTAGTTGTAAAGACTCATAAAGAAGTACGCTTTATTTCTCAAGTGCTGCATTTCAATGAGATAAGTGTTTGCGATTTTTTCCCTACTAACCGCAAAATGGGAAGTTTTAAATATTTAAACCTCGCAGAACGAAAAATGGTTTCATCTTTTATGACGTCAGAGTAAAAGACCTTGACTTTCATATAAATGCTTTCATCATTACCTAAAGAGTCTTCACCAATGCTTAAAGACATTCTCCGGATAGAAATTCTTTTAAAACAAAATTCGGTTTTTAGCAGCGAAATCTATGCACTGCAAATGAACCTAAAACAAATTTATAATGCACTTGGTAAAGTAATCTGAATTGAAATGATTTGTTTTATTTAAAGTTAATCGAATAACAGAATAATAAAGAAATGGATTGTTAGCAATATAGTGAATTAAAATTAACCAGTTGCCCAACTTTCGCCATTTGTCTCAGGCTTTCTCAAGATTAATAAAGAAAGAGTTGCTGATTAAATTTCAAATTAAATTGTTTCTTCATTGGATTTTACAAATGAATATAAACACGGAGACCTCACTTATTGGGAAAGAGAAAGATTAACATTAATTAATAAAAAAGACAAGAAATCAGTGTACCAGTAATACTGCACGATACTTACAAGAAAATAGTGTATACTCTGTTCATCGAAAGTTTGACTGGGCGTGTCCAATAAAAATTTCCGATTTCAATTGTTAGACATTGCTAGATTTAATTTGTACCTTTGTAATGTCTAACAATTGAAATCGGAAGTTTAACTGGGCACTCTCAGTCAAACTAACGTTCAACAGAATATAATATTATCCTCCAAAATTTCCATAGATCCCTTCAAATTTGAAAATATTGAAATATTTAAGGCAATTTCTTAATGACATCAAAAACTGTTAAACACTTTCTCAGTAAAATATAAGAAGGAACTGTTGTGTGGAACTGGCTGTAAAGGAAGGAAAAACCAAGAAGTAGAATCCTCCAAGAAACTGTGGACACAACGATCAATTGAGTGATGAGAAGAAACCACAAATTCACAATAATCATTTTTAATGCCTCAGATGTACATTTCGAAAGCTTTGCTTTCTTCATCAGTGAGTCTCTAATGAAGACTTTGGAAAAGCCACTTAGCACAAAAGAACATCCGCAGGATGTGTATTTTGAGAACCAGAAAAGTATTAGTTCTACCTTCGAAAAACGTATCTGGCATCTCATATCTCGAATGTTTTTTGTGGTTGGAATTTATTCCTAACTTTACACACGAACCAATATTGAGATTTCCAAATTTTATACTCCCTCCGTATCAAAATGGTTGTCCGATTTTTAACTTTATTTTAAATTGAGAAAATAAAAACTGGTATAAAAATTTCTGAGTTGATGGTAAAAAATCTTAAATCAATATGAATCACGTTTCTTTATACATGGTGATTCAGAACTTATGTAACAGATGAATTTGGTAAATTAAGGGCACTAAAGCGAGCATTTTTTAAAAGCTTTTATTTAACTTGCAATGTTAGTTTGTTTAGGTCAAATCTTGTAATCAATATTAAACTAACTTCCCGACAAACTAGGGAGCTGAAACTTGACAGAAATACACGGGTACGATGATAATGTATGTTAAAGAAAAAAATCTTCAAATCGTTTCACAGGTTCGTGTTCTAATGGTACTAATTCATTACTACGAATTGTCCAATTGCCACAACAAACAATTCGTTATGGCGAGAGTTAAATGTATCTATTGTTTATTGTTGCAAAATTAAGCTTTATTTAGCTCACTAAAACATTATAAACGCTTGGTTAGAAAAAACCCTTTTCCTCTTATCTTGTTATAAAATAATGTGAGTCGTATCTCGCACCGGTATGGCGCTTTACTTGCTTCAGTTGCAGCGACCATTCGTGCAAGACAAGTTGCTTAGCTCTCTGATGACTGAGCTTTCAATGAAAAATAACAAACAATGACGTTTGGCAACGTATACATTACAGAAGTGCATTACAGCCAACGACGAAGCATTGACTACCGCACCCATTCAGCTGTGCTAGACAATGGCAAATACAAGAGCATTTCAAAAGTTTAGAAAGTTAACATCTTACAAACATGAATCTGTTTCTTAAGTTTTTCTTTCTTCTAACAAAATGTTGAAAATTAAAGTAAAAACTAATTTAATCACTACTGGTATAAACCCTTGAAATGATGATTTTTATTATTTTAATCGAATAATCTTCTTGTCAGAAAAAAATAAGCAAAAGAAATGAAGCCGTTTCATAAATTTAAAAAGGCTGTCAATGCGTTTAAAAAGTTTAGAAACATGCAAATATAAAGGTAATTTCCATCTAAGTATTTTTTATAAGATTTTAGCCCTTTTTTACGACTTGCACATTATACGATGGGTCGAGCTAATCAGATGTCCGAGAAAGTAAAAAGAGCTGTAGTCGAACTGCGGAAAAGTGGAAAGAGGCTAAAGGAAATTGCTACACAGTTAAAGAGATCTGAAGCCGCAATTAGCAAATGTCTAAAAATGTTACAGAAAACAATGGACAAATATTGAAGGCCAAGCCAAGAAGTGGAAGACCCCAAAACACAACTAAACGGGATAATCATCAGCTCAGACGAATTGTTGAAACTAATCGGTTCATTTCTGCTCGAGAACTGGCAATGAAATGGAGTGAATGTATCGGTCAAAGTATGTCAAAAACTACAACATGGAATAGACTATAGATCTCGAGTCCCATGCACCAAACCCCATTCTAACCATCAACAACGTAGACGTCGGGTGCAGTGGGTTCTTCGATATAAAGACTGGACACCAGACGACTGGCGGAAAGTAGTGCTTAGCGAGGAATCCGCATTCTGCATGACGTTCGGAAGCGATGAATTCAGAGTATTTCGTCAAAAACATGAAAGTCATCTTCCAAAGTGCATCAGGACAAAAACCAAATTTCTTACTAAAGTGATGATATGGGGCTGCATCACCGTTAAAGGTTCAGGACAAATGTGCATTCATAAAGGAACTGTAGACAGTGATGTCTACATTGAGATCCTTGACAATTTTTTGCTTTCAACTTTTGAAGACCACTTCGCGGATGAGGAAGTAATCTTCCAACAAGATGGAGCTTCATCTCTTGTGTCACGCAAAACCAAAACATGGTTATTTTAAAAACAAATCAACGTTTTGGATTGGCCTTCCAACCTGCCCGATCTGAAACCGATAGGGAAGATTAAAAGCACAACTGCAAAAAAATTCCTCTGAACAGCAAAGATGAGTTGAAATGTGCAATTAAAAAATTGTGGGCAGAAATACCTTCGGACTATTGCAAATCACTGATTGAGTCATCACCAAGTTATCATTTTCTGTTTTTGTTATTTTTTTAAGTCAAAGTTTGGCTCGTATCTAAACATTGGAAACGCATAGAGAGCCTTTCTAAATTTATGAAACGGCTTCATTTTTAGTTTATTTTTTTCTGACAAGAAAATAATTGTTAATAAGAATCATCATTTCAAGGGTTTATACCAGTAGTATATAAATTATTTTTTACTTTAATTTTCGATATTTTGTTAGAAGAAAAAAAATTAAGAAACAGATTCTTGTCTGTATGATGTTAACTTTCTAAACTTATGAAATGCTCTTGTAATCATAGCATAGGATACCTTAAAGTTATTTAAAGAATTCAATAAATAGTACTATTAATTGTTTATGTTAATATTTTCTAAAATAACCAGAATAAGTAAGATTTTTCCTTTCGGGCATTCATTTTGATACGGAGGAAGTTTTTTATATCCGATTTATTATTATAAATTCACAATATGATAACAAATCCTCCATTATCGTCTATTATAAATTCCCAATATTTTATTCTACAATTTTCCATTCTTTATTTAACAATTTATCTCTAATTTATATTATCTTCTTATTTATGTTTGCATTTTATGCTCACTTTAACGTCTCATTTTATTTTATTCACAGCTTCCTATTGTTAATCCTTCATGTTTTCCAATAAATGGTGAAACCGGTTGGTATTTTAGTTCGATATATAGCATTGTGCAGCGATTATCTCTTTTAATATCTCCAATTAAATTGATCAAATATTTTTGAGAAAAAAAGATTCATACATAAAAAGAAATGTTTGATGTATAAGCAGTAAGAAATAAGAAAAGCATAGAAAGACCTTTTTGTACCTATTATGATTTTGAACAAAATTTCTAATTGTTTAATTTTTTTTTTACTTTTTTGATGCTTTAATATAAATTGCATTAGGAAGTCTTTTTGCATAATTTAGAGAATCGAAGCTTTTTGGCATTGAATTTAATGATTAGACAGTTTCAAAAGGTTCTACCTGTTAGTGTAATAAATAAGATCACAAGTCTCATTATTCAGTATTTATATTCCTTTTTTCGTCGTCGAAGTAATAACGAGGAAACCCAGTCTTAGCGATTTTAATCGTTAGAAATTAGCTTTAAAAACACAGGCTATAAATAGAAGTTTATCGAACCACTTAAAAATCATTGTCTAACGGAAAACAACCCCTTTTGTTTAGATTAGTGAAGTTTTAAAGTGGGTTCACCACAACGCCGGAAGCACTTTACAATCAATTCCCTGACCCCAAAAATACCGGTTTAACAAGAACGTCACACGGAATGGGAATTGTGTAGACGGTTGCAGCGCCATTTTATGTAAACGTTTGCTCTTATTTTCCCTCCTAACTTTTTTTAAAGAAAATTTTTATGAAAGCGCTGCTGTGTTTGTGTGTGTGTGTGTGTGTGTGTGTTGGGTTTGTTTCTGGAGGGTTTCTCCCGAGTGGAGCGCCTCTCTCGCTGTTCGTTCGTTGGGTGGCATTGCATCGCCAATTGCCTTTTGCCGCTCGGATACAATTGAAGCAGCAAGACCAATACACCCACGCCACGAGTTGGGAGGGTAGGTTAAGCTGAAAAATCGAGATGTTTATCGATTCGTCCAAGAAGATGGACCCCTAGACGTTGAAGTGGAGTCTAAAAAACACTTCTCTTCTTCCACCCCTCCTCCTTCACTTGAAATGCAACGGGCTTTTCGTTTTTGAAAGCAATCTCCACTGGATATCATTCAGGTTGCATTCATCATCAGAGCTAATGATGAAGAGGAGTGACTTAGTTCTGATCCCGTGAAAGTATAGGAGTTTAATATTTTCCATTCAATATAGTTTAAATATTTAAATCTTCTAAATATTATTAGTGATTGGGGGGACTGGGGTAAAATAAGCTGCAGAGCGCGAAAGAACACAGAATTTGCTTTCCCTCATTACTCTACAGTATTGCAGAAAGCGTTTTCATTTCTTGCGGGGAAAGTATATTTTTTGTTTAAAATTTAGTTTTTAAAATATTTGATTAGCTAAACTATTATGCTAGAATTGTGGTAGTGTCTTTATTTGCCTAGAATTTGGGAATATTAATTATTTTACGAAGCAAGTTTGACTTGTTTTTCAAAGAACAAAAACGATTGTTGATGAATAAACAGTTAAAAATCAACGGCAATCATGATTGGAATCGTGGTGAATATAACTGAATATCTCACTCTAACATAATCTTTCATCATTAAGACAGAAAATAACATTGATAATATAAACAAAAAATCCACGTGAGAAAACACCATAGTAGCGAAATGTATAACACATGTATAACAAGATATCCACGCGAGAATAACACATGTGTGCGTTTCGTTGGATATGCCAACTTCATCAGCGAGTGAGGAAGGTTGGTTATTGTTACAAGGCTTTATACAAGGGGATATAGCGAATCATAGGAAATGAGAATTATTACAAATTGGAAGCATTATACCTAAAATATAATTGGCTAGAGGCATCCATTAAGTTACTAGGGATAGAAATTTTTAATGATTTGTATGTGTATTTCATTGGCTATGCCAACTTCATCAGCGAGTGAGGAAGATTATTGCGATAAGGCTTTATATAAGGGGATATTGATTCATAGTAAACGAGAATTATAACAAATTGCAACGTTTTACCTAACAATATAATTGGCATCCATGCAGTTATTGAATAGTGATGACGATCCCATTCCAGTAAGTGAATGACAATTGTTTAGCCAATTTGTTATAATTCACATTTACTAAGATATTCCTAACTCGCTGATGAAATTGGCATAGCCAACAAAACGTACCTACGATTCATTTAAAATTTCTCTTCTGAAATAATTATCAATATTGTGTTCTGTCTTAATTGTCTATTTTCCACAGCTTCTGGCCTAATTTGTTGTTTATAATCTATCATATTTGTCACTGCGAAATCAGGCATGAAATCTGAATTATGTGTTAGATAATTTTTGATTATGTCATAAGTCAGTCATTCAAGATTTTTAGGAGAAACGAAACGGAAAGACGCATTCTACAGAGAAAAGTGTACATTTGGGTTATTGTTGTGATGTCCTCGGAGTGAGTTGAAGTTATCAAAAGGAACTGACGAAGCGTAAGCGAACAGTACCAGGGCAGAAAAAATCAAGAGCCACTGGGATTAAATTCTGTTATTTTTGACATTCTTTGTACGAGGCTGTTATTGGAATGCCGAGGCAAGGCACTTTATCTCTGTTCCGGTGACGCATTTTATAGGGTGCTTTTATTGGATTTTGCTGTCGGGAAGTGGACATTTGCACGGCTGATTTAAATAAGCAGAGACATGACGCCGATGTCGAAGTGGGCAGCGCTTCCGTCTTTGTCAACGCTCAGTCGGTCGTGCTCAGGTAAACAACAGGAAAGAATAGAAGCGAGACAGACGGGGGTGGCGGCGGAAGAAAAGGGCAGAAGGATAGAGGGCCGTACAAGGAGTAGGAGAAAAAAATCTTAAGGGACCATGTTGACGAGACTAACAAAGCGTGATGATCACGTGACCCAATACACAAAGAGTGGATGCTGCCAGGGGAGGGTTCTGGTTTTTTACTCGGTGTTGCCATTGTTAACGAGGTTTTCTAACGACATCACTAAATAAAGAGAATTGTGACAAGAGTAAAAATAGGGGCGAGAGCAATGGACTTACCACATCGACGAGTTGCGTGAGTTTCAAGCCCAATTTCACCACTAGTTTTTCGGAGTTGTTCCCTACTGGCCGAATGAGGCGGTTGTAGTTGGAGAGGAGGTCGTCGTAGAGCCGCTTGGCATCGGGATCGCAGCGAGCAACGCCAACGGCGCTGAGCAACAGAGCGGCGGCCAACGACAAGAGCCACCGGGACATGATGCGGAGCGGCGCCGAACGAAGAGAGGAGGGAATTCGAGGTTCGAGATTGAGTGAAGGGAGGGAGAGCGGTAGGAACGGAAAGTGGGAGAGGGAGCGAGGGGAAAGAATTCAAAGAAAGATTGTGGATGGAGACAGAAATAAAGAAAGACAGAGAAAAAGAGAGAGAGAGATAGCAGAGAGCAGTGGTGACGTTGACGTTCTCTGCTAACAAAGATCGAAGGAAAGATGAGGAAAGAGAGAGAGAGTTGCGAGTGTGTATATGAGAGAGAGAGAGAGAGAGAGAGAGAGAGAGAGAGAGACAGAGACAGACAGAGAGAGAGAGAGGGGAACGAGGATCAGGGTGGAAGAGTGGCGATTTCAAGAAGGCAAGGCACGTTTCGTTTCAGAAGGAATCGGAAATAAAACGGTTCCCCCCGTAAATGAATAAAAAATTTCCCTCAAGAAAAGACGGTGAAAGGAAGACGTTGTCGGCGAGCGTGGACTCCGTTTCGTTGCGTGGGCGTCAGACGCAGCAGCAGCTCCACTGCACTCGGCATTGATTAGATGCGCGTTGACGCCATCTTGGAAGCTGTGAGATGCCACTCTCGAACCGAAACCAAACGATGTGATGGAACGTTCGAGGTTATTCTCTCGGCGATGAGTCGCTTTTCCGACCGTTGCTCTTCTTGTTTTTCTACTCACCCCTCCGACTATATTGATATGACGGACAAAAAATAGTTGGGAGTAAAGGGGGAGGGGGAATAGCCTCGGGGTCCTTTTCCAGGTTCGATTCCCAAGTTCGTCAGAGCAAAGCTTTTTACGTCACCATAGCAACGGGGCCTGCATCTTGTTTCTTGAATTCCGCCACCGAGTCATCAATGGGGCAATTAAGCTACAAAATGGGATCTTTCTTTAATAGCTCCACTAGGCGATGATACCGAAGACGATGATGATGATAGTGATGATAAAAATTAGGTTTGGCTATTTTTTTAATGTGAGTAGAAGAGAAATAAAATTTACTTAGGGTTCGTCATATTTTAATAAATGCGTCGTAATAATCAAGCAAGTGGAGGGTTTTTACAGCGATTTTAATGTGTAAGCATGTTCGTCACCAAGAAAACAAACCTCAGCGGGTGAAAGGAAGAACGCCTTTCATTGAATCCTAAGGAGTCACGTGATTCAATTCTGAGTTTCGTGAACCCTTAATTCAAGGTCGACAGCAAACAAAAATAACAAGAAATTTTCGATTTAATCAAGATAGAGAGGAAAAGGGGAAAAAATGAACCAATCGATCTTATCAACAAATTCCGCACAGGAAGCCTAATGAATGTACACCTAGGAGAGGGACTTTGTCAAATCTGAGAAGAATCGATCTAAATCAGAGTTTCAGTTTCACGATCACGTAATTACTTTGAGCAACAAAACGAGGTAAGGCAAAGAGGATCTATGAAATGAATCGAAATAAAAACAAAAACCGCCCGTGGAAGTGAAGTGAAAGCAATTCGAGGAAGAAAACGACAAAAGATATTTTTCGTTTTGATTGAATTAGATTCCAAAAATAGCTCCAAACGCGAGCAAGTCGCTCGTTTGCCTCTGCCTATCTCTTCTCTTTCTCTCTCTTTTTTATTTTCTCTTTTTCTGCAACATTCTCTTCGTTTGTCGAGGAAGAGAATACGAGGGACCACATTTGGAATAAAAAGAAAAAAAAAGAGTAATAGTGTGTTAATGTACTGTTTAAATTAACATTGGCTTCCGTTGGGAAGTTGCTTTTTTACGACCTTTTCGGGAAAAAAAATCATTTAAATGATGAAAACGTGGGAGCCGGCCGAGGAAAACGTAGAATCCGATTTGGGTTTATGGATGAGAATAAGTCGATTTCGCAGTAAAATAACTGATGAAAAAACATTTTAATTACAAAGCCGGTTGAAAAGGAGGTTGCTGTGACAATCCAAAGAAGGTCGATAGGCATTAAGGATTATCTTTTAAAAATTGGTCACAGAGTGTAGAACCCTGGGAAAAAGTCGCGTGTAGTATAGAGACTATCTTAGGTCATAGCAAAAAATAATTTGCTTATAATAATAAGAAATTAATCACCCCGAAGAGGGCATAGGAAAGAGAGGAAGCCCTGTTTTAATCTATTTTTACCCATGTATCCGCACTTTTAAACCTCTATTTTTATCGAAACATTGATTTTCTAGAACGTACTATTTAGAGCACTTTCTTCTTTCGTTTCCCATCATTTCCGATTGAATGATATATCACATATTATGCCATATGTTACCTTTTGAAAACGTTAATAGTTAATAGTTTGAAAATGACCACTACCCCCTCAACTCCGACTCCTCTGGGAGAATTTGGCCCAAACTTCATAATAAAACATGTAATGTCATCTTGCCTAAAGGAACTTGCATACCAAATTTCACTCCTTTATATACCTATGAACCTTATACAGGGTGGTTACAAAAATGAGCCCCCCACCCTTTTATTTTCGTTAACCGAAGCAGATATGTCTATTTTGATGAATCCAATGAATAGGAAGTTGTGGTAACCTATCCCATGGTGCACTTTTCATCATCCAAATATGCAAATTAGGACACATTCAAATCCTATCTTAAAAACCGTAACAGATACATGAAATATTCCAATTGAAGACTTATTCAGCATGGAATTCAGAACAAAACAAAAAAAATTCCAAAATCCGATGAACGGATCACCAACAATTACATGTTGAATTTATTAGTTACCTCCCTATGCACTTCACAAAGACATTTGAACGTTCAACATGCAAATCAAGAAATTACCAAAAAATTACTATAATAGCATTCATTTTCATGAAGAAATAAACCATTAAGAAATGACATAACCAAGTACCGAAAGGTTAAACTAAACCACTCGCGAAACTCAATTTTAAACTGCCCTATGTTAAGATTGTAAGTTTCTAATGGACCATTACACCACCTACCTTTGAAGCAATTTCGACTATCATTAATTTTAAGTTATATTTATTCATAACACATCATTCCAAGTCGTTTGATATATTACATGCCATATTTTAGCATTGAAATTTCCAATGACGCATAATGGTTTCACTAAACCACGTTCCTCGAAACCAATTTGGACTATTGTTAATTTTACGTTATATCCTTTCATGACACCTCATTCCAAGTCGTTTGATATATTACATGCCATATTTTGGCAATGAAATTTACAATGACCCAAAATAGTTCCACTATACCATAAAGGTTCCACTAAACCAGCTTCCTTGAAACCAATTTGGACTATCTTTAATTTTACGTTGTATTCATTCATGACACCTCATTCCAAGTCGTTTGATATATTACATCCCATATTTTGGCAATGACATTTACAATGACCCATAATGGTTCCACTATACCATAAAGGTTCCACTAAACAAGGTTCCTTGAAACCAATTTGAACTATCATGGATTTTATGTTATATTCATTCATGACACCTCATTCCAAGTCGTTTAATATATTACATGCCATATTTTGGCAATGAAATTTACAATGACCCATAATGGTACCACTAAACCAGGTTCCTTGAAACCAATTTGGACTATCATTAATTTTACGTTATATTCATTCATGACACCTCGTTCCAAGTCGTTTGATATATTACATGCTATATTTTAGCATTGAAAGTTCCAATGAACCATAATGGTTCAAAAACCAGGTTCCTTGAAACCAATTTGGACTATCATTAATTTTACGTCATATTCATTCATGACACATCATTCCAAGTCGTTTGATATATTACATGCCATATTTTAGCATTGAAAGTTCCAATGAACCATCATGGTTCCACTAAACCAGGTTCCTTGAAACCAATTTGGATTATCATGAATTTTACGTTATAATCATTCATGGCACCTTATTCCAAATCGTTTGATATATTACATGCCATATTTTGGTATTGAAAGTTCCAATGAACCATAATGGTTCCACTAAACCAGGTTCCTTGAAACCAATTTGGACTATCATTACTTTTACGTGATATTCATTTATGATAGATCATCACAATTTGTTTGATATATTACATGCCATATCTTATCATGAAGGTGTCATAAAGGTACCATTAGTGCACGTGCCAATGTTTCGATTGCAACAAATTTCAAAATGGTTCATTTCCTGAACCATATTTATTGGCCGAAATAGTAATTTATATTCGCTTATATCTCGTCATTAAGATTTGTTTGATATATTACTCAATATTTCTTCCCATTGAAAATTGCTGGGCGGGAAAATAGAGGTACCATTTGTGCACGAGCCAATGAACCGATTTAGATAATATTTGTAACTGGTTCGTGCCATGAACCATATTCATCGACTGACGAAAACAGATTTTGAAAATCTTTCATAACCTCGGAGGAGTTTGAGTTACAGACAGACAGACAGACAGACAGACACGTTTCCCCACACTGATAGCATAAAGCACCTTTCGGTACTTAATAATGAAATAAAGTTGGCAAAAAGCAAATAAAAGGCATGTTGGCAGGTTACACTATTCCTGAAATGGTCAACATGATCTTCTGCTTTGAATTGTGATTGTTGGTGATTTGAAAGTGAATGTTATTATGGTAATTTTTTGGTAATTTCATGATTTGCATGTTGAATGTTCAAATGTCTTTGTGAAGTGCATTGGGAGGTAACTAATAAATTCAACATGTGATTGTTGGTGATCCGTTCATCGGATTTTGGAAAATTCTTTTGTTTGTTTTCTTTCGGAATTCCATGCTAAATAAGTCTTAAATTGGAATTTTTCGTGTATTTGTTACGGTTTTTAAGATATGATTTAAATGTGTCCAAGGCTAAGGTCAAAAATTCTCACCAGTGAGAAGAGTTAGCGCTTGGTTGGTCAGAAATCCTGGTGAGAAAACTGTGACGTCATTTTAACGCGGTCAGAAACGCGAGTTAGTGCTGCTATGCCTAACCGGTTAGTCTCACCGTCCTCACCGAGAAAAAGACGGTTAGCCCAGTGAGAAATTACGTCATCATTCTCTCAACGGTGAGGGTTTTTGACCTTAGCCCTAATTTGCATATTTGGGATAATGAAAAATGCACTATGAGATAGGTCACTCACAACTTTCTATTCATTGGATTCATCAAAATAGACATATCTGCTTCAGTTACGAAAATAAAAGGGGAGGGGGGGGGGGGGCGCTCATTCCAACTTCCATCCCAGTAATTCCGACCCTCTAAGGCCGATAGAAACCACTCTAAGAAGGGAAGTACTGGAAGGTGTATGAGAGAACTTTTTTTTTTGCGCGCAAGTATACCTTGGAAGCGTTGGCGTTGCGCGGCGGCGGCAGCGCTCCGGAAGTGAGAAGTTCATAAAACGTGGCAGTAAGAAGGGGAGAAAATCGTTAACGACGGTCGCCAAAGAATTGCAGTTAGAGAAGTGCTATTAAGTACTTAACTTTAATTTTGCTCTCGAAATAATTTATAAGATGAGGTACGCATTCCACTGTTTTTATTTAAAATTATAAAGCATCTCATTCGATAGCCTTGCATGACTCCAGCGCCGGAAAATTTACGAAGATTACCGAATTGATTGATAAAACACGATAATAAATTAAGGAAATAGTTGCTAATTACTAAATAGATTTTTTTACTGGAAAGCAATTAGTTAATTTTAATAATTTAATTTTAAAACTAAGTTTGTTTAGCAATTTGAGAATCCATTCAATTGTCGTCTGCTGCTACTTTCATTGCTTTCATGCTGAGTGGATTCGTGCTGGGTAGTAGAAGAAAGAAGTTCCGTCAAGCGCATTAATGCATACACACTGCTTTAACTATGGCTTTATTACGTGTAGTCTTTGTATGGCTATATGTGTTCAAATTTTTTTCTTTTTCGAGGTTTATTTTGAAAGAAAAAAATTTCGCATTTTTTTTATTTTGCAAGCTTCAATAGTGTAGCTTCAGAGGAGTAACATATTTCAATTTGATGGGAATCTATGAGTTACATGTTCGCGTACTCCCCTTGTAAGTAGTGAGGTAATTCTGAATTTCAAACTTCTACGTCAAAAAATGTAGATAACATGAAGGGGGCAGACACACGGACACACAGATATGGTTAAATCAATAAGTAGGTCCATTCGATCGGAAATGATGAGAAACGAAAGATAGAGATATTTTACATTTTCCAAATACAAGTTCGAGAAAATCAGTTTTTGATAAAAAAAAAAATTAAAATATGGGTGTTTACATGTGCCAATAAACGGGATAAAAATAGATAAATGCAGGGCTTCCGCTACTTTCCTATAGCGATAAATACAAAGGGGGTCCAAAACATGTACTCGCTGTTTGATAGTCCATATCTTGTTACAAATTTGACTTGCAGGTGCAATTTTTGGCACTGTGTGAGAGTTATAATAAGTATTCGAAATGACCACCAGCAGCTTCTAAACAATGCCGATGGCGCCGAACGGCACACCGAACCACATATATCAGTGTAGCACATGACGCAATAATTTTTTCACGTAGCTCGTTGATGTAGCTGGTTTTTGTCGATATACGTCATTCTTAATGTTTCCCCACAGGCAGAAGTCCAAAGATGTGAAATCAGGAGACCGAGGCGGGTACAAAATAACACCTCTTCGACCTATCCTCCGTCTGGTAGAGTTTCATCCAGGTAATTTCGACTGTCTTTTGCTGTACTGGCTCGCTCGCCCGACCACCAGCGCCACCTACCACGATAAATTTCATAGTTTCATAGTTACACTACACTTTCCCCATAAAATTAGTAAGTGGAAGTCTTTTTGTTTCGAAATTACTGAATTACAAACAGTAAGTATATACAATTATAATTTTATAACGTCCATTTTACGATACAATTGGTTTATTAAGTAAGTATATTTTTGGACCCCTCTGTAGTAAGGAAAACTAAAACTTCTTTTGGACGCGTGCGTAACCGCTCATGTACTGCTGACTGGACTTCTCGTCATTCTGGAACCTCGATCCACTTAGTGTCCAAAGCTGTGAAAATCTGAAAGTTCGAAATCGGACGAATATGGAGGGTGGGTTAGGGAGCAAAAGCATACAAGTGGACGCGACATTTCGTCTCTCAACAAAATTTGACAACATTTCGTTGCTGTAGCTTGGAGCGCTCATCACTCCTGTATTCTCCTGTAAGGGCCCCGCCATGTTGTGTAACTGATGCCAGCGGCCCATACGCGAGGCAAGTGTGCCAGCTCCAGCTGTGAATACTTAAGGATGCCTCCACAAAGTAACAAGTTTATAACAATGACGGATGTATTTTTGATTTTCAGTGTATTATTAAAATGGTTAAACTTTATCCGCTTCGAGCCGGACCAAAATGATTAACTTTAACCGTCATTTTGGCTATGTTCCCGAATAGATAGGACATGTGGATCTATTATAAACTTGACTTTTTGATGTTCTATTCGAATCTAAAGTCAAAATGTAAAAAAAAATTTGAAGAAATATTCAAGACCGAATGACTGACTTCGCGAATTCAGTAACGATGATTTTATTAACATCGTTCTGGCAATGCAGTACCACGAATTCTCAATTTATACTATTTTTCTGTTTATTATTGAATGAATTTAATAGTTAATGAATCCACTAGCTAATATGTGAGTTAATAATTTTATTTTAGTAATGTGGAGGTATTCAAGAGGAAACTTTCATTATTTAAATTTTGTAGATAAAAAAAGCTTCGAAAATATGAAGCCCATATAGACATCGATAAAATGATGTGGATGCCCTCGCCTTAAAGTTTACTCAGACTAATGTTTTTAGAAAGATTATTTGAAATAATTATATAAGATTTTGAATAATTATAATTATTTGTATTTTGAAATTTGGGGAAAATAACAATTACTCTGCTGCAGATGGCGCCTCTTTTTCAATATAGAGAGCAAAGGCAATATCATTAATATTTCTTTATTCTACGAGGGCAATTCAAAAAGTAACCTTAAAAATTTTTTATTTCGCACAAGCACATGTCAACAAGGAACAGATGACGTCACTTTTCGACATAGTCTCCCTGGCATTCAATACACGCGCGCCATCGTTTTGCCTGCAGAAAAAAAGTTCTTGGGACGTGTGCAGAGCCACTCACGCACCGCCTCTTGAACTTCATCAGACCTGAATTTGCGTCCACCAAGCATTTGGGTTCTGCCTCTCGGAACCCGATTGTCGAGCATTATATGCCCAAAGGCACCACCATCAACAGTGGCTTGTATTCGGGCTTTCTGAGGTCCAAACTGAAACCTTCCATCTACACCAAGCGTCGTGGACTTCTTATAAAGGGAGTCCTGCTCCAATACGACAACGCCAGGCCCCATACCTCCCGTGCCACAGCTGCCACCGTAAAAGACCCGCAATTTGAATGCCTCGTCCATCCTCTGTACTCCCCCGAAGTTCAGGAGGTGGTGCGTGAGTGGCTCTGCACACGTCCCAAAAACTTTTTTTTCTGCAGGCACTGAAGCACTACCAAAACGATGGCGCACGTGTATTGAACGCCAGTGAGAGTATGTCGAAAAGTGACGCCATTTGTTTCTTGTTGACATGTGTTTTGTGCGAAATAAAAAAATTTTAAAGCTACTTTTTTAATCGCTCTGTATATTTAGTATTCAGTTTGAACACAATTCTCAAATGCAGATAGTAATATCAGAAGGTACTGTGGAATGGAAAAATTATGTAAAGAAAAGGGAAACCTCTAACCACAAAGTCATACTGAGATATGATATATTATCTGGTATTTCTTATCTCGTTTAACTTTGTGGTTTTTGGTTCTTTCTTTCTTCCTTTTCAACATGCAGATAGGGAAAATTTTATATAATAGGACAAACTTCACATTAAATTCACAATAGCATACGAATGAGGACTGGTAAAGGTTAGAAAATATGAACGCTTGGCGCAGAAGTAAATAATTGTTTCCTAATCTCCTTAATTCTCTTATTACACAAGCTTTACAAAAAGAATGAGGACATTTTGTGATTTTATATTTTTTATTGGATGGCACTAGGATGTTAGTTTTTTAACAAAAATTCTCAAAAAATGCCCTTTTTTCCCTATCTTTGTTAGTAATTTTCTATATGAGCACCATTAGTAGCGCGCCACACGGCGAACTACAATACACACTGAGCTTTTTCTTGTACAGACGCCTTGCTTACATCAAAGTACGAAATGCTTCCCGCAATGCCGTATGGGTAATAATCAGTATTGCCAATATAAATTTGGTAAAAATTGTTGTCTTTCTTTTTCGGAAACCCTGCATTAGCTTTGTAATGTGTCTCCTCGGGAATAACGTGAGAGTATACAGTTGACTCGCGATAATCCGACAGTTACGGGACCGAGCGGGTGTCGGATTATCAAACATTGTCGGATTACCAAAGACTATATTCATTGGCAGTCATCCGACGCGGCGTCGGACTACCGAGCGTGGTGTCGGACTGTCAAATGTCGGATTATCGCGAGTCAACTGTATATCAGTTTTAGGTGTCCATTTTATTAAGAATTATGATGATTTTCTTCAAAGATTTATGTGACAATAAAAGGTAATAGTGGACCTGTAGAGAAGAAGACGAAATGCGCCGCGTATCACATCATCTTAGGCTATCTTAATACTAGCTCAAAACAGACGTTGCATTCTAAGTAACGATTTGTAATCAATAAAATGACTTGAAGGGGTTCTTTACAGGTTTCATTAAGTTTTCATGGAAAAACCCGCAAAATCATTTCATTAAGTTTTCATGTTCGTTCAACTTTAAGGACAAAGTTCAATATTGTTGGTCTAGAAGGACGCCTAGAATTTCTAGAATTTATTAATGACTCTAGAATTGCAAGTAATCCGCAAAATCATAATATTTTGTTTATTCAATTTACCATTCAGTACCAGTTGATTAAAATTGTTTACGTCGCCTTTAATATGCAATTCTGCATTAAGTAATATCAGGTACAGAGAATTTTTCGGTCTAAAGTTTCGTCCATGTAGCTTTTTATATTCAGGTGAAATGGATGACTATATACATATATATATAGGTGCAAACAAAAATGAACATACGCCTTGAATTAGCAAGGCTTGTATTGAGAGGTTGCAGGTTTTGTAAAGATTTAATTAATAAAAGAAAACAGAAAAAGATAAAATTAACCGAGATGAAAACTAGAAAAGAAGAAGATATAATGTAAACGGGGAAAATAGCGGCGGATATAAATAGGAAAGGACAAGGACAGACAAGAATATGAATGAGTGAAGGCTGGCATCTTTAATAAAATTGATACCATTTGTTAATTCTTCAAATGCAAAAAGACCCAAATTGAAGATGATTCTGGAAAAGCCATTATGAGGCTTTTTCTGGCTTGTAAAAGAATTATTAGGATATGTCGCTGCGCGATGTAGCCGGGAATGCTCATTATGGCTTTTTCAGATCGTAAAAATCCGATATTCGGTTATTTTAGATATTCCATGTATGGAAATTTCGTCCAAAAGCCATACTTATAAATAATACTTAGCTTTAAGAACACACAAAATACCTCTAACTAAAGAAAAAAAAAATTGCTAAATTTAATGGTTTCGATACCAAGATAATAGATAAATTAATTAAAAAGAGCTATCGCGAATACTCGAACAGATATGCTCTCTCAACATTTCTTTCTGAACTTCTATGTCACATGATGATCAATCTGCAAATCGGAAAAACAAGATTTCTTTCTTTAAACCCTCATTGAGAATGCTAAAATGCCGCCCTAAGCAAGGAAACAGTATCTCATATTTTCGTAATTTTCGATTTACCGCTTCATATATGTTCCCTATATTATTATACGCGGTAGAAATTCGTAAGAGCGCTCATTTAACACTGATAAACTACAAAAAAGTTGTAATAACTGGAGTTGTGATTAAATATCTGTAAACTAAAATGCGTTATTTCGAAACTAATAATTGTGGAGATATTGCCGTTTTATTTTTATACAGAAAATTAATTAAAGGTTTCGTAAAGAAGTTTAATGTCCAAACCACAAAAGAATAGCCCATTTTTGAGTGGAATCGATACATGAACCCGAATAGAACCAAGGCCTCCTAGATAACAAGGCCCGGATAGCTCGAGCATGATGGGAATGGTCATGTGATCAATGGAGGGAAAGTTGCAGACGATGCAGGCGACTCAATCTTTACGCTAAGCTTACGTGCGAATGCAGATCATTTTATTATTCAGCATGAACCTTTTAAAATATAATTCTTTCAAAACATATTGTAAAGAAAGCATGGATTACTAACATCCTTCATCATATAAATTCATTTTGTTTCTGTTTATTTAAGTCACTGACGATCGTCGACGTTTACAAGTTTGTATAGATCATGTTCAAGCAATAACGACACGCAAATTTGAAGAAAATCATTTTGCATTTAATGAACTATTCATTCTAAAAATCCGAACAACATTTTAGAAGATCCAGAATAAAAGAAATTACAATCGCATTCATTTAAAACGTAATGTAGTTAAATAAAAACGGAATAAACATCGAAGCATTAGGTCCAGTGAAGTAGGCCTAACTATAAATATAAGATTACCTGAAGGTATATGTGAATGATTTAGCTGCTATGTGCGTACTACTGATTTTTATAAATAAAACAAATGTTCACACAAATAGCAATAAGCCAAATTTGGAGTTAGCCTATATCCTTTGTAATTTTTCAAGTATTTAAGGCATTAAGCTCTAGATCAGAATGCTCTCATAGGCGAAGCATTTATCTACATCATTTATCTACATCATCTAATTTACAAAAAATTTTTTAAAAAATAGAAAAGACCTACAACATTTTGAAAACAATAGAAAACCTCATAAATGTCTATCGATGTTTTCCTTTAATTTGCTAATGAGCTCTTTTTTCCCCTCCTTGTATTGTTTTCTCTCTTCCCTCCTTCCCTCCTTTGTGACGTCATCAGCTCATAGTGTCCGGGCTTCGTTATCTAGGAGGCCTTGATAGAACGCACTGATTTCCCCTTATTTTTAAATTGTCCATGTTTTTTATGTTACTAGGACAGAATTGAGCTTTTGGCACTAATAATGCAACAAATTGTATATCACAAAAGAATTTACTTCGAAGAATAAGCTCCGTTTTGTTTGTGATTTCTGTGAACGTTTCATTTTAGGTAAAAAAATATAATGAATTTTTTGTTTATTTTTTCTGATACTATCTCTCATGTGGAGAAAATTGTGGCAAAATATAATGAAACTCTACGTAAAGGAGATCAGGGAAGAGAATTCGATGTCTTAATTTTAACTGGCGGGAATTGTCAGCGGTGTTTTGTAAATTTTCCAGTAAAAGAGAAATGTCGCTGATATGGTTTTATAGTTACTTTATATGGTAAAAAATAAAAGTTTGCTATCTCTTATGTGATTCACGATTTGACACGAGAGGGCAATCGAAAAAATCGACCCATCTATCGCCCCAAGCGGATTTTCAATGGATGACTTAAACCTTGTCAGCGCTAGATATAGCGAGAATTTTTTTTTTCAGTAATTTTTATGGGTACGATAAGCTAAATGGGATATAATCTTGAGTTTTTGCTTTACGCTAAATAAACCTTTTATGAGAAGGTTCATGAACCGGATAAAACGGGCAATTAGAAATGTCAAGTAAAGAAAGCCGATAATGTTTAAAATGAATTTATGGCTTGTAATTATTTAATAAAGTGATTTATTTTAACGTAAAGAGGAGGAAAAATACGAATGAGGATTTATTTTAATAATGCTTTTGAAGCTGAAGGCAAAAAACGCTTGGAAAAGTTTGATTAGACTATTTTTGGTACTCATTCAGTTTAAATTTTTTGAGTCCTTTTCGGAGTAATAAACTGCTAAACCGCGAGGCGTGCAGTTGAGAAAGGAAGAAGGGGTAAAAAAACTTGAAATTTCGCTCTCTTCGTCATGGAATGGAGTCGAAAGAAACCATAAACGAGAAGGACGATGTTGGTTGCCAGAAATGTGTTGTTTTGGTGGTTATCAACAACAGTTCTGTCTCGTCCGCTGGGATATTTTCCTCCTCCTCCTCCTTTTTTTCGGTTCTCTTTGACATTCCTCTTCTCTTCCCCGCCTTGTTTTGCCTTCGTTCTGTCGAAAATGACGATGAAAATGATACCTTTGGTTGTTTACGTCCATTAACTAGAAGCTCGCTGTCTCGTAGCCTTCATTTGCCACATCTATTATTAAGGGCAACCATAAGTAAGCAAACGATTAAAAATTCTAGTTGCACTTTTGATGCAATGCACTTTAAAAGCATCAGCGGCGTTAAATAGCCCTGTCTGTTGCATTGAAATTTCATTGTGAGGTGATTCTGACTTGAGATAATATTATCATACTGGATTCGTTTCGTATTTATTAATCAAGACTTTAGGCATCAAATTTTAATCATAAAAGAGCAAATAAACAGCTTTCTGGTCAATCCAAACAGTCCGTCTACTCGATAATATTTTTTTTTCTTCCGGCCACCGTTTTGAATAATTTCGAAGTGATCTCGAAGGAATATATTCATCAGAGCATCTAGTAAAAATCTCATAGACGGCTAAAGGAGGAATATGATAATCAGGACTTTATTAGAATAATATTATGGAAGCTGGAAGCGATAAGAAATGCCACCTCTTTCGTGACGAGGTTAGACCATTATCATAAAATTATCATCAAGTGAGTGCGTCGTTCCACCTTCGTTCCACCGTCAAAGGGATTGGACTCCCTAAGTGAGATGTTCGAAACATCGCCGCCTACTCTCCTTCTCCCCGTGGAACTTTGCAAACGAAAACAGACAAGAAGTTGTCGTCTCAGGTTGTCCTCTTATCATCTGTTTTGAAGCAGGAAAAATATGTTATCAAAGAACAACGGTAGTCAACTTGCTTAAACGATGCGTCAAACCGAGATCTTTGGTCATGGGAGCCAACATACGAATCGTATGACAACTCATATTTTCTGTTTCAAAAAAAAAAAAATTAAGAACTAAACCAAAACTCTTACGAAGAAGCGATTCAATTTATATCATTTTAGTTTTACATTAGAAAGGACATTACGTTCGACTTGTTAACAAGTTGTATTGGAATGTTAACACGCTTATTATGATTTCAATGCGCAAAACTGTAACCGACCCGGTATCTACAGGGTGATTCAGAAAGGTAGGTCAAGAATGAAATACCATGTACAGTTTGTAGCGGGAAACAATAATTTTCCTATGAACATGGGTCCGGAAATACATCCTTACAGAGATAATGCAACTTGTACGAAGTAGGAATGACATTACAGTAGGTGTTTGATAGACCTCGTAGGCAACCTGTTTCTCGAAGTCGTTGGCCTAGTGTTTGAAACGCCCGGCGATGTTGGTGATCACGGTCTGGAAAACGCTGTTGGTATATCCTTTCCGCTTCAGTAGCATTACCCTGAAAGAATAAAATTTAACCAGAAAAAAAAGTCCCTGGCTTATTTGGTATCATAACTGGAGATAATGGAGAGTTAGCAGACTATTGAGAAAGAGTGGAAAGACGACAGAGGAAGCAGTCTTTTAGCTCCGTGCTATATTGAGCAAAGAACGAGTATTGGTCAGAGAAAGTGCAGCTAAAACAGAAAAGGCTATACGGGCATTGGAAAATCTGAACAGCGGGAGTTTTGAACAGAGCAAGAGGGCATACGAGCTTCACGTCAAGAGCAAAAAAAATTGGGTCCAAAGTATCCAGTGATGTTCCCCGGTGGTGAAGATGGGCATTATTTTAATCCGAGGCAAGTCAGGAAGAGTTTAAATAAAGTCCCGGTATATCACCTAGAATTCCTGTTTTTCGGATTTTTCGTAGAATGGATAGTCCCTTCGCTCTGTGTTGTATTGATTGAGTTATATTTAACCAATTTGGAGTTATAATTTAACTTTTTGAGATTGTTCTGTTTATCTACAAGTGTAATTATCCAGGGCAACGCCGGATCCTCTGCTAGTAGTTGTATACTAGCTGACATGGGTAGAGGTATACTTTAGTTCACAAAACAAACAACAGATGGCGCTACAAGCAAATACATACTAGAGTGCCTTTATAACCACTCTAATATATACATAGCACTCTAATACATACATAGCAATTTTTTTTAACTATGTTCCGGTTTAGAATTTTTAAACATCCATGCAGACGAATCGCGGACAACAGCTAGTAAGGAAATAAATAAGTATTTGGAAGATATATCCACACCTCGATATGTCAATTATGCCTTATGATAATCTGTATGTTTATTATCATGTTTAGATCTATTTATTATTAAAAATAGGCCTATATATTATAAATAGTAACACGTTTAGACTGCGCAACCGCAAAGTTACCGTCTAGACAGGGGAAAGGAGTTGTTTCTATGCATTGTTTTAGTGGTGAGGCATCAGTCCCACATATTAGCTGTTGGTTCTTTCTAAGAGTTGTGATTAAGTTGGAAGATGGCGCTCATGGAAGATAATCTGTCCAAGAACAATCTTTGTGCTGTTATTAAATTTTTGGCCGCTGAAGGGTGTCAGTCAGCCAAAGGTAATGTGAACTTGTGTCAACTTCAATGCTGATAGATATGCAACGTTTAGCGGCATCAAAATTAAACGTTCCGGGAAACTCTCAAACTGTTATCCTTTTGCAAACGATTCAAGATCTGCTCGCTCGCAAACATTAGGACGTCTTGGAACATCCACCTTACAGTCCCGATTTATCCCCGTGCGACTTCCATATCTTTGCCCTCTAAAATGACGATGATTCAATTCCGACGCTGACGTAGTTTTCTGTTGACGCAGTGGTTCCTCCAACAAACGCAGGAATTTTATCAGATGGGAATCTTTAGATTAATGCAACCACTGGGAATCGTGCATTATTGTTCATGGAGATTTCTCTTAAGTTCTTTCAATAAAAATATTGCTTCCTAGCTTCTAAACGTATTTCTAATGAACAATCTTAATATATAGAGGGTAGCCTAATTCTGAAGGAATAATATTAATGTACGTGTATAGAACAAAGAAACTATTTCCTACAGAACTATCTGTAATACACTATATGATCAAAAATATCCGGACCCCCCTCACAGATCATCGATTGACCCAATGTCACATGATAATGACTTGCACATCATTTAAATAGCTTCCCACACCTTCAGACACAACTCTGCTTGGACATTGGCAAGAATGGGTCGTTCGGCAGAGCTCAGTGAGTTCCAAAGTCCGTGCGTGACATTTCCAGCCTTCTTCAGATACCCAAGTCAACAGTAGGCGATGTCATTATGAAATGGAAGACCCGGGGATCAACAATAGTTCAACAACGAACCGGTAGACCCAAGAAACTAACGGACAGAGACCGTCGAGTGCTTCGTCGTGTCACCCGCAGCAACCGGAAGTCCTCGGCGGAAAAAATTGCCACAGAGTTTCGAAACGCCTCTGCAAATGATGCCGGTACCATGACAATTCGTCGGGAACTGCACACGATGGGATTCCATGGCCGTGCTGCTGCCCACAAGCCCCACATCAGCAGGGTCAACGCCAAGCGACGTCTGGAGTGGTGCAAAGCCCACAGAAACTGGACAATGGACCAATGGAAACGTGTAATGTGGACAGACGAATCTCGCTACACACTCTGGCAATCCGATGGACGAGTTTGGGTTTGGCGCATACCTGGAGAACGCTTCTTACCTGAGTGCACAGAGCCCACAGTCAAGTTCGGAGGAGGAGGAGTCATGGTGTGGGGCTCATTTTCATGGTACGGATTGGGCCAGCTCGTTCCTGTGCAAGGAATCATGAACTCCGACCGTTATCTGAATGTTTGGACAACTGTGCACTTCCAACGTTGTGGCAATTTTTCGGAAACGGGCCATTTCTCTACCAACACGACAATGCTCCGTGCCACAAAGCGAGGCGTGTACAGCAGTGGTTTGCGGACTCAGGGGTCGAAGAAATGGGTTGGCCGGCACAAAGTCCCGACCTCAATCCTATAGAGAGTCTGTGGGATGAATTGGAAAGACGCTTGCGGGCCAGATCACATCGGCCAACTTCTGTACCTGAACTGATTCTCGCTCTTCGGGAGGAATGGAGGAACATTCCGGAAAGTACCTACCAACATTTGGTGGAAAGTCTTCCCCGAAGGGTGGAAGCTGTGATTCGGGCAAAGGGATGTGCAACGCCCTATTGATTTCCATGAAATCGTGGCTAGAGCGCAAACGTGCATTTGTGATCATATAGTGTATAACTGAATAGGAAAACTTTCAACGTTTATGCGCATGATGAATATGAATTATGCTCGGTCCAGAATGCTGTTATTGCAAAACAGCGATCGTGGCAATACTTTGGCATACTGTAGCATTTACTAATCTTGCAATTTGATAAAGATTCAAAGGATTATTGGCTCCAACAAAACAGTGCTGGGACCTCATTTTTATAACGTTATTTGGCGTTACTTGAATGAAAATTGGTCTCACTGTTGGATTGGGGTGGTACTGCCAATTAGATTACCAGCCATTTGGCCTTGCTCCCTGGGGATTTTTTTGTAAGTGAAAGATTGTTTTACCTATGTCATGACGAATAGTCTGATCACTCTCGCAGTAATCAATGCGAGCTGGCGGATGTGTGAAATAACAGTGCTGCTGTCGCCATCGACTAAAAGCACTGTATATAGGTATCCTATTTACAGTGCTTTACATCGACCAACTTCATAGCGAATCCTACGTTTCATGTTAAGTTTCTGTCATATATTTTATTGTTTAGCGTTCATGAATGATGAGCGTTTTATAATGTTATTATAAAATTTGTATATTTGTTAGTTTAAAACAGTATGTTTACTCGTATTTTAAAATATCGAAGGCATAACAGGAAAAGCAGCATGAATGTACGACAAGTGAAGAAATGAAGAAATTACAACAGTTCTTTGGCTAGGAATAAAGATGCAGACATCATCATCTAAAGTGTGAATGAAATTATTCACGTGCAGTAAAGGAAAGCAGCTTCCAGCCATATTCACCAACGAGAGATAAAAAGTAAAATAAACATGGAAATATTTTTGCAAAGCGTACATTATTTAAGTCAATATTTAATAAAAAGTTTCTTTTAAATATTTTTTATCAAGCAATAAATAAATAATAACGAACTAATAATGAGGGAATAACTGTGACTATTGATACAGTAATAGCTTAACGAACAGAATAAAATTTCTTTGATACAGTTAAGGTTTCATCTTTTTTCTTGTAAGCGAGTACTGAAAACCTGCAACTCGCTGGTCGATAACACAGTCAATGCCATCTTGCAATGAGCCAAAAAATTACCTAAGTAATCACGCTTATTAATTCTATTCGTTATGCCTATGACACAAAATCTACTCGAATTAAGACGAGAACTGTTGCTGCTTTTGTAATGCTGGACTTGCTGGCCCGCATATAGCAAGATTTCACATTATAGCACGGATATTTGCCGTGTGACAAGCGGTAGCTACATTGAATGCTTCTGATTCAGGACAATTTAGTTAAACTTTGAGTCTCTTACGTTACACATAGTTCTGCAATTATTAGTAATTTTGTAGTAAACATGTACTTTTATTCATTTAGAATTAGCTTGTGTATTGATTTTTAAGCGTCTGGTCAAAATTTAAAGTTGGTAACACTTTCCGTTGAAGACGTCGATTTCATCTTTAAAATCTCTTTCTAAAATTTTGGCGTGATGCTAGAATTTGTCATACGACGCCCTCAATGACGTGGGGCTTTCAGCTCTTCAATCCAATATTTGTATTTTGTCTTCAAACAATGCAATGAGGCTCGAAAGAGAAGCAAGCGAGCTACGGTTGATAGGGTCAATATTGGCCCCCAGGAAACAAAAATATAGACCCCCCTACGCTAGCCTCCGCTAATCACTATACCGGGTGTTCAATTTATCTGAAGACATTGAAATATCTCGAGAACCACACATCGGATCAAAAAAATTGTGGAATTAAAAATGTTCGTCTCGAAGGGGGACATCTAATGATACCAAACTCGACCTCCCACCCCCACCCCCTGGAGGTGGGGGAGGGAGGAGTTAAAAAATTTAAATGGAAACCCCCATTTTTTATTGCAGATTCGGATTCTCCAGAAAAAATTACCCCAATTTCGGTCACAGATGGCGCTGTAATCGACAAAAATCAAAATGGGTAAAAAATCGTTGAAAAATGGCGATATCTCAAGAAATAGGCATCAGATCAGCAAAATAATTTTGAAAAAAAAATAAAAAATTTTAAAAATCCACGTTTTAAAGTAGAGAATAATTAGATTTGTCCTGAAGAATTTTAGCTATGAAAAACGAGAGGCACATGAAATACGTACTTGTGAGTACGGGTCTGTGCATGCGACCATGGATTCTTGCGTGTGTGTGTGTGTGTGTGTGTGTGTGTCGTGTGCGATGTGAGTGTGTGTTTTCATTTGTTTAAGAAAACCAAGGTTTCCTATAAAAAATTTGTTTCCTATTGGAAATTTTGACATAATTCGCTTCCCCACCCCTCGGGAGTGGGGATGGGTGGACAATTATGGTGACATTAAGTAGCATTTGTAAGAATATCAAAAACATTTAATTTTAGTTTGCTGATCTGTTACCTATTTCTTGAGATATCGCCATTTTTCAACGATTTTTTTTTACCCATTTTGATTTTTGTCGATTACAGCGCCATCTGTGACCGAAATGACTCGAATCGTAGGTCAAATTGGGGTAATTTTTTCTGGAGAATCCGAATCTGCAATAAAAAATGGGGGTTCCTATTTAAATTTTTTAACTCCTCCCTCCCCCACCTCCAGGGGGTGGGGGTGGGGAGTCCAGTTTGGTATCATTAGATGTCCCCCTTCGAGACGAACATTTTTCATTCCACACTTATTTTGATCCGATGTGTGGTTCTCGAGATATTTCAATGTCTTCAGATAAATTGAACACCCGGTATGAAACAGAGCCGCAATAGATTTAACATTCGCCAGAATGATGACTATTAAATGTAAAACTTACATCTCTTACTACTATCTCACTCACCACTGTTTTCGGTCTTTTCTCTTTTCTATTCCATTTTTACCTTTAAGTCTCGAGGATGATAAATAACCATTGAATCTATTTAAAAATCAGACTAGTAGGAAATTAGCCTGCTGAGGCTTAGCTGGGTCTCTAAGTTGTTAGTAAAGGGCAAACACAAACATCCATATCTTCAGCGGGAATCGAACACGCGATCACTGCTCTCGAGAGCGACCAAACCTGCGCCTAAGCGCTTTCGATCACCGAGCCGACTATAATATCCCGAAATTCAAAATGGCGAAATTCAAAGAGTGTTTCACGCCATCAAAGTCGTTTCACGTAAAACACTAGTGGTTTATCGAGTATAATTTTTTTTTTATGTAAATCTTGGGTTCCGATTTTAAACTATTATTCAGTATTTCTATGTTATTAAGCAAATGAAAAGTAATATCTGTATACTTTATAATGATATACAGTCAACCTTCCTATAATGCTGTATTCTCACAACTCAGTTTCCATATAACACGGAACAAAAATTGCGACGATACTCTTATAACACATGGTTGCCATATTGCTGTGTACAGTTCAATTAGATTAATTGGAACCAGTTAATTAATGATGAGTACAAATAAATTTTCCTAAAATCCTTTAATGTTCGAAATAATGGATAATTTCTCCCGTGTTTTTTTCATGTACGTACACCATAAGTTTTCAGTTTCAGTTATCAAGGAATTCTCCTCTAAAACATGAAACATTACAACAGATGGCACAAGCAGCTCCCCGTTATGGGCGTGTTCACATGATTTTGTTTATCTAATTGCGTAGAAAAATGCCTATATAAAGCGGTTTCTACATAAACCGCACGAATTAATCTAATCGTTCTAATTCTATGTCTCTCATAACGCAATTTGCATATAACACGGTATACGGTTTCGAATTAACGGTTTCGAGATAACGCATTACGAATTAATTTGACTTTTCTTTATTAATTCTGAGAGCCTTATAAGACGATACAAATTAACCTGACTTTATGAACTAATTCTGAGTTTCTTATAACGCCGTTTCTATATAAAACGGTTTGCATATAACGTGGTACGAATGAATCGCGTTATAGGAAGTTTGAATGTACTGTACATAAGAAGAATAATCCATTGAAGCTTAATCTTTGCTTTTATAAAAAGGGGATAAATAAAAGAAAGTCTTAAGAGCATTTTAAACCTAAACGTCTGCATATAAATACCAATACAGCCAAAAATTTCAAGGACTAAGCAGAACTTGAACAAACAAGCAAATTATTTTGCATATGCATTTTTGAAGTAATGGCCCCCACAGGGTAAACAAAATACGATGATAAGTATAATATTAAAGTATTTTTAATGTGGACAAGAGGTTTTCTTTCTGCTATCATATTGTTTATCCAGTATTTGGTTGGTTTCTCCATTTAGAAAGTGAATGAGTATTAGGGTTAATACAAAATTTGTTTGAAGCATTAAACGTTTGGCAAGATTGTTTGCTGAAAACAGAAAACTTACCCCAGGTTATTTTCAAGTAAAGAACATTTTCCTTTTTTTTCCTTTTTCGTTTGGAAACCTCAACTCGATACAGATGGGGTCGGGAAGACCTTTTACAAATATGAACCACGTTTAATCTACGTAAAAGCTGTGTGATGGTGAGTTAGAAGATGAGTGCTCAAAAAAAAAAAAAGGAAAAAATGACTGCAGTGAAACAAAAGAAGTCTTGAGAAGGAATCCAAAGCAAAGAGCAACCCCTTAATTTAGAGTGTTAAGAGTAGGAAGAATATTAAGTACTATCTTCGGCTCTAAAATTGTAGCTCGGAGCATTTTACACGGGGATAAGCGCCGTCACCGATCCCCAGCAGCACGTCGCGGCAACCGTTGACAGGGCCATGTGTGCTCGTCTTCGTCTTATCGGAGGCGATGCCACTAAAGGGTTCAAACATTTCGTTTGAAAAGAAAACGGGGAGAGAGAGGGTAGGGTTGGATTTGGTGGCGATGGGGAAAGATGTTCGACCGAGCACTTTATGGCTCTAGCCAAGAAAAACGAACCGTGAGATACGGCAGACGTTTACCTTTTGTTCAACTTATCGCCTATTCCCCATCCTTTTGCTCTGTTTTATTAGTTGCTAATCAGGTGGCGAGGGTGCAAAATGGAGCTCAGTGCGTAGAAAAAATGCTTTGCATCTACATAGGCGCAAATTACCCTTGATAGTAGATGTAGAGGATTTTTTTGCGAAAGTTTACTTTAATTATTATTCCGAAATTTTCTTTTGAACATAGATGCTATTCTTTGCACTTGATGTTTTTGACGAAAATGGCGTTTTGTGTACTTTAGGTTATTATTTTTTACAAAATAAGAAAGCTGAATTTAATTAAAATAAACGGTAGAGCAGCAAATTGAAGTTGTATGAAGAAAAATTTGTTTTTAGCATGGCCATATCAAGTCCGGTTTTCTCAAGTAAAATTTCAATTAGTAATAAAATGCAGTAGTAATAAACTTAATTTTCTAATGTAACAGATTAACTTTGTATATTAGTAATAAAATCTTGGACACATTGTGGTAAGACATTGAAAAAAATTTTTTATTTTCTATAATGACAAAGTCTCTATCCGAAATGTCAGTTTTTTCAGTCTTACCATTCTGTGTCCAATTCTGTTTTATTCCAGGGTTTTTGTGTCTTATCTTCGTTTCTTCTACATCCGTCAAACATTCCAAGAAGGAATTAAAATACGAGAATTTAAATTCTAGCTAAAGCTCCTATTAAACAACGGAAATTTATTTAATACCCTCCAAATTGATGTCTATTTTAGCTCACGTTCACGAAGCAATTCCAATTTACCAAGTTATACAAATTCTCTATGATAATAGTATGGAATAGGAACTCGTATAGGTGACGCTAACAGTGATGTAAGTTTCTCTCCCCCCTCCCCTCCCATTTAAATAAAAGATCAATTGCTGAAACTCCATCAAATTCCTACTAAAACTATATATTGTAGTGAGTTCACGCAAATAGATTTTATAATATTAAAACAGAAATGAAATAGGCTTAATAAATAACTGAAATATTTATTCAAACTATCAGGTCAAACAAACTCGTCTTTTCTTTGGACGATTCCAATTGCCCTGGTAAGAGCCTCATTGAGCTTATTCAGATTGAAATGATCTGAGCAGCTTGAAGCACGCGGGCCATTGCGAACTTTGTGGCGGGCAAACAAATGGCCCGTGGGCTACAGATTGTCCATCACTGGTTTTGAATTATAAAAACACCAGGCACATAAAATTGCTATTATATCACATAATTTGGCCATTTACGTACGGCTTTGGTCAAACATTTGAGACAATCTTAGCCTTCGTTTCACTTATTAGATGGCTCCGAAACATCTGAAAAGAAAGCTTTCCAGAGACAACATGGCGGCTGGTAAAATGAAGAAATTGGCCCTTATGAATTCACAATGTTTTTTCCCCCTATTTATTAGTTCCTAAGGCTTCAGAAAAAAATAAGACCTACGAGTTGAAAACTATTCATAAGAAATTGTTCCCAGACAAGATTTTTATCAGTTTAAAGTGCGTTTTCGTTTTCGCATATGGTGATCGCCATGTTCAATGACAAAAATACGCATGCGCTAGCTCATGACTTAAGTCAGATTACCTCAGTCAGATGACCTCAGCTTGAAGATCGAATTAAAGGTAGTTAACTCCGATTCACATTCCGAGCGAATAAGTGAAAACACATTAGTATCAACAATCCTTTAACAATTCATTTTAACAATCCTAAGAATTGTTAGTTGACACATACGTATGGAATTTTAATACGTTTAATTGAACTTTCTTTTTTTAGGTATTCATATCGACGCTATTTTGATTACTGAAAATTAAATGAACCGACCCAGTTATTGTTTCGTCTAATTTTTAGCTAATTTTTCTACAGCAGAAGTTCGAAATTCAAATTCCACTCCAAAAGATTTTCTTTCTAATTAATCCATACATTATAAAGTTTTTCTTTCATATTTTACGGTATTTTGCAACAAATTGTGTAATTTAGAGCCTAAAATAAAACTAGGCTCCTCTTTGAATACATTTTTTAAAGGTTTCTTGTAAGCACTGAAATTACCGTAAGGAGGGAGAGGAAAAAAAAGTTAAATTACACTGAAGTTAAATTGCAGTGTTTCAGCAAAATAGATTGCTGCTGAAAACATGTTTAATTAATCCACATAAATTAGGGAGGGTTTAGAGAGATTATTCCTCTTGTAAAACTGACAGTTTTATTGACACCACATCTCCAGGAGGATTTTTTTAAATCCTACGATGCGTTTAAACGTTTAATGATCAACAAAGCTGATAAGAGGTGTTAATATTAAGTCGTTAATGTCATTACGAACTGGCCGATAGTAAATAATGGGTACCATAAAACTATGAAAATGAAATCAATACTAAAGCATTTTAATGTTTTTTTTAAATATAACATTATGAGCTTGATTTATATTCAAGTTAATATTAACAATTCGTTGCACAGGATTTGTTAATTAAAATATACGGTAAAGGCAACTTGCTGAAAGTATACCCAAACCTGCTGAATGGATACTTTGATGATAAGTATTTGAAGAAAAATGAAACTTCACCGGGAAATGTAAGTCAGTTATTGGGTATTAGGTTAACAAATATTATTCAAAGTTTTATTATGCTAATTAGAGATTAAAGAAGATGTTACAATGTTATCCCAACGGTATTTGCTTTCATTTCCATTTGAAAGAGGTTAGTATTTACTTTTTCAATTGATTGCAATTTATTTTACGATTTCTTTGTATATTCTCACTTTGGATCAACCTTTACATGAGTTGTGAACATCTGAATACAGTTTTAAATTTTGCATATGGAGTTTTTCGAGTTTGCCTATCGACTAGGCATTGGTATCCAACATGTATTTTATATGTTCATGAATTCTTTCTTGTGCAAATACTTCTCAACGCTGATATGGATTTCTCAAAATAACCAGAATTAGACCAACATTGTAAAGATATGACGCGGTTAAAATCAATATTTGCGCTCGTAACGATTCTATCTAGAACGCAATTTACGCTTTTAGAGAAGAGTTAATGGCGATGAAATAATTATAAATTTTGTTTATATTATAGAAGGTGTATCACTAATTTTTCTTCTTCTACGAGTTTTGGTGATTTTAAGGTTTTTTATTTTAACTGAGAAAATGGGACAGTAAATTTATTTTAACAGTGAACAAAAAAATGGGACAGTAAATTTTAAGGAATTAAGGTAAAGGCAAAGGTTTTGATTAAAACTGATATTTATAACAGGTAGAGCATGCAAAATGACTTAGACACGTGTTAAAGCATTTGAATATTGCTATGTAAATTTTTGGAAAACAAACTGGATGTAAATTGTGATCCACAAAAAAAAAAAATGGAACAGTTATATGTGCCTTACAATGTTTAACTGAAATCATCTGTTTCAGACTATGTGCATTATATAATAAATGAGGTAACTATAGTACCTTGTTTGTGAATGATGGCACCTCACATTAATATATGTGAATTCAGACTGAATGGATGTTTAATCGTAAAAAGGGAAGTGACCGACATGGAAAACTACTGCAGCGATAGACAGGATCATAAAGTATAAAGTCTGTTACTTATTCTCACAAGAATCTTGACATTGCAGCTTACTTGGTGAAGAGCATGCTGGTAAAATCAATCGAATTACTATTTCAGTTTGATCGAATGTCAAAATTCCGAGCTTGTTCACTGCCAAAAAAAAAAAACAGCTGTCAACGAGAAAAATAAGAAGGCTAGACTGAAATTTGCTCAAAGCACAAAGATTAGAGTTATAAAGAGTGGTCAAAGGTCTTGTTCTCAGATGAATCCTAGTTATGTTTGTTTGGAAGTGATGGAAAATGTATATGGAAAACGATATGTTCGTTGTCCTCCCAGTGACAATTTTAGGTACTTGAAACTAATCGTATAGCACGGAAGCAATGTTGTAGTTTGGGATGCCTTCTCAGCTCAAGGTGTCAGCCTTTTGCGTCGTATTTTGAGATTATGGATGCGAATGTTTACAAGGAAATCATCGAAGATAACATGTTGTCATATGCCGGAATCCACATGCCCCGTGGTTGGATATTTCAGCAGGACAATGACCTAAAACACCGGGTAAAAATTGTTCAAAAAATATTTGAGACGCGAAGGATTCGTTTGTTGGATTGGCCATCGCAGTCGCTGGATCTAAACTCCATAAAACACTTGCGGGGGAACTTGGCCGAACAGTTAGAGCACGTGACTACAAGAATTAGGTGGACTAATGGTCCAATTAGAAGAGAATGGCTAAAAATCAGGCCATGCCTAAACGTTATGAACAAAGCTCATGGTTATCCAACAAAATACTAATTTTCATAAGTAGTGGGCCATGTTATATTCACTCTGTTTTTCAGTTTCTATAGTTAGATTGTTAGTTTTTTTTTTAGTTAGTTTTGATTTTCTGTCAATGCGAATATGTTTTTTTTCAATTTATTTTACGATGCAGTGGTTTAGTATTATTCAGGTATCAGTGGGTTTCTTTACATACTCTATCCGTTACAAATATCAGTTTTTAATCAATGTCTTTTCATATATAAGTTTTTTAATCTTGGCATATATCCTAATTCGTTAAATTTGACATTGGCCCATTTTCTTTTGTTCGCTACTGTATATACATTATTGGGCGCATTATCTCTTTTACGACATTTACGGCTGGATTAGATCTATGAGTGCCAATTGAAACAAATCTTATTAATCTGAAAATCTACTGATTGCATCCCAAAAGGATTAACTCAGAAAGTTAATGTAAGTTATTATAGTAATTAATTAATCTTCCAATTAAAACTTCTACAAACAAGCTCGATTCTTTGCAGTACGATTCCAAAATTTATTATGATTTTCATGCCCAGTTGTCAACGATTTCAGGTGTGTTCTGTACACTGATAACACGCTGAGTAAAATTAATGTTTCATCCCAACAGCTTGTCAGGTATTGTGTTGACACGAGTGATAAGAAAGGATGATGCATCCAAAGCGGAAATGAAATGTAAGTCTCAAGACGGATAAAAGAAGAGACGACAGAGTTGGGAGCTAGTAAAATATACACCTGCGAGTATTATAAGAACAACTTGAGCGTCATTTAAGAGAAAGACTGTCAAATTCCCCCATTAGACGAGCAGCGATGGAAACTGCTTTTCTTCGTTCACCTTTAGAAGCGAAAAAGAATTGAAGCAACAATTCGATTTCCCTTCGATCTGTCTGCACATCCTCTTAGGAAAGTTGAGCTGCAGCCCTCATCCCGATGGATAGAATGAAGGCAAGGGGGGGGGGGGTTGATGAAAGGGGGGTAGGGGTAAAAAGGAACAAGTGTGAGTTGGAAACGAGTCGAGTAGCGGTCTCTTGGGCGTCCGATCCGCCTGCCGAGTAAGGTTCATCCCGGTCCCGGTGCTTGTTATCGCCCACGCCACGGCTTGGGGAGCCGGAGGAAAATTTATTGGGCGCCACCGCTCGCTCCGCTCCTCCGACTGTCCAATAGCTGTCGCTCTAGCGAGGATTGTCGCTGTCGCTTAACAAAGAGTTAATCGACTCTTTCCATGTCTGACCGCAATGCACTTTACAATGCACGGAGAGTGAAGGCAAGGAGAGGCGCTCGTTATCGGTGTGATATACAAGCCTCCTCTTTGCGACTTTCCATGGATCACCTCAGCTTCTCTCCGGTTGCGTGGCAGTTAAATCCCAAACGTATGTTGCACGGGGAAAATTTTTGAGGTTCTTAAAAGTTTCTCCTGACTTTGTACTTTTTTCATCCATCAGGGAACAGCTAGCAACAGCTTCGACTCGGGTTAGTTGTCGAACCAATTTTCCACGCCAAGCTCTCCGATCAGGTTTTTTCTTCCTATCATCTCGTATTGGACTATAGCCAATCCTTTTTTCAAATTACTGAATATTTTTTCAGAAGTCCTTTTCTATTTTCTTCAAAGTTCTAACTTTTTCTAACTGCAAAAAAGAGAATATTTTTGACATGAAATGTTTAAAAATATTTTAAAAGCTATTGGAAAATTCCGAGTCTATCTTAAACATCTCATGACATAAAGTAAAAATTAGAAGAACGTTTTGAAACTGTGAGACAAATTAGGTGAAGATATACACGCGATTAAACACTGGCTAAAAAACGATGAATTGCTTCATTTTTTTGAAATATATTTTCACTAATTTACGGTAGCCGGCTCTCATTAAATTCTGAGAAATTAACTGAATTTGACTAATTTAGTCGTATGCATGATAGAGTACAAGAAGACAACAAAATTGTGAGTACTTACATGAAGTGAACGAAGACAGATTATCACACTTCATAACTATACATAATAAATACATGATGTACATTTCGGCTACTATTCATTTATTCAATCGTAAATTCAATAGTAAGACTCTGTGTTTTATTTTGATTATTTATTATTTTATTCCTGGATTCTTGTGTCTCGCCCTCCTTTTTTTTCTACATCCATCATTTATTCAATCATGTATGTGAATTCTTTTCTTGTACATATTAGCGTGTTGTGCAGTTACAGGTCTATAATATACGGTATGTTGATTATAATGTGTATTTTTTGTTTGTTGTTGCTTCTTATATATTAAATGAAATTCCTGTCCGGAAAAGCGAAGCGTAATTATAGTGGACAGCAATATTTTGCTACGGGGGAAAATATAGATGTTCTAGACTAATTTGAGTGTGCCGATTCCAAATCTGAACACCAAATTTCTCTATCAAGTCAGGAACTACCAATGTTTAAATTTGACATTACGTTACTGTGTTTTACATAACTGAAACTTATGAAAGAAATATTATTTTATTGAAACATTTAAAATGGTGTTAAACATAGCTTAGTTATCCATACAGTAGATGAAGATAAAGCATTTATTCAAAAATGTTTTAAAGATTTGCTCTGGCGCTTGTGCGTAGCATTAGTTTCACTGTTCAAAAAACAACAAAAGCCACCCATCATATTTGAATCGAAGTGGCCTTGGTTTCTTGTCTCCATTAAATTAATTTCTTTGTGAAATCTTTCACCATGTTCGTCGCTAACAGCCCCTAACTTTACATACATGTCGTGGCAATAACTTTACATCCTGAGGTGATAGAGAAATTTTAAGATCATCTTTGCAATCTCACACTCAAATTACTTTAGAACACCTACATTTGTCAAAGTAGCTGACAAGAAGTATTTTTTGTTGACCAGCGTTGTTTATTGGACCAACATTTTTCAACATTTCGTCTTCATCAATGCTTATTCTTATTATAGTGAAGAAGTTAGGGTTTGAAATTAACAATGAATATAATAATAAAGATTTACAATGACTGCAGAATTGTTAACAGTTCATTAAAGAAGATTACTGATTAAATTAAGTATAATAATATGAAATACTAACAAGTATAATTTAGATAACTTCATTGATGACATCAAGTAAATAGTGCATTTGCAAATTAGTCTGGTTGTTTATTAATATGTCGATGTTAATTTTTTTGCTGCGAACCAATAGCCAACTTCTAAAATACAAATCTAACAGAGTACTTTCAATGGAAGAATTATTATATTTTATAGGAAGGGTTTTTATGTGTATTCCATTTCCAAAAAAAAAAAAAACAAATAAAAAACCGATGCCATTTTCGAATATGGAAGTCAACTTTGAAATGAGCAATGGAAACCCCCATTTTAAATGGTATTTTCAGATTGTACACAACGTTTGAGAAGCGTTTTATTCTTGGTGTTTTTTCAATTGATCCACCCGTTTAGGAGATAGAGGCACTGACACTACAGCATCATTTCCACGAATATACCGGATGGGCAAGAAATAACGTGAGGTGTTCAGAGCTCGCTAGCGGGAATTCTATTAGGCCAAATGCAGTACATTTTGGTGTATATACTTAGTGGAACATGCAGTTTCGATTTCTGCAAAAAAAAAATAGTACCAAAAGCCGCCATAGGAGGCGCTTATTTCAAGAAAATAATGAATACCTAATTATCAAATGAACAAATACCGTACAAACCAACTTTAGTAACAACAATATACAATGTTTTATTTTTAATTACAAATGTGTTTCGATATAACCACCAGTGTGCTGTTCCAATAGCTGCATGCGGTACACATTTTCTAGGGCAGCTCGCAGCATATGTGCATTAATTAGTGTGATATGTAACGTTATTTGATCCTTTAAGGTTGAGAGGTCAGGGACATGTGCTTGATACACAAGGCTTTTCAAATATCCCCATAACCAAAAATCACAAGGGTTGAGATCAGGCGACCTGGGTGGCCATACCATGGGAAATGCACGGCTAATTATTCTGTTGTCTGAAAAACGTTCTCGCAAGATCTGCTGCACCTGACGTCCGATGTGCGGTGGCGCACCATCCTGCATAAAAATGGTAGAATCCAGACAACCCTTTTCCTGCAATCGTGGTATCACAAAATTCTCAAGCATATCGGCATACCTGGCAGAATTGACGGAACAAATCACCGGTCCACGGGGATGGATTTCTTCAAAAAAGTACGGGCCGATGATGAAAGAAGCAGTAAAGCCGCACCATACTGTTAGTTTCGGTGAATGCATAGGAGTTGGCAGACACACTTGTGGATTTGATGCAGCCCAAATACGGCAGGAGTGGGTATTGATATCACCATTCAAATAAAAATGTGCCTCATCACTTCATAAAATATGCCATGGCCATGCATCATCCACTTCCATACGTGCTAAAAATCTCAACGAAAAGTCAGTTCGGGTACGTTCATCTCCAGGAAGCAATTGTTGAACAGGTGTGAGTTTATAGGGATAAAATGTCAATATCTTATGCAATATTTTCCTCACCGTCGAATATGGGATATCTGTTTGGCGTGCTATTGCGTGTGCACTGCTGGTACCCTGCACAGTAGCCATCTCCTGTTCCACAACAGCAGTTGCAACTTCTTCAACTTGTTGCTGCCTGATTCGTTTGCGTCCCCGGCCTGATTGCACTCCTAGAGTTCCGGTAGATTCAAATCGTTCAATCATTTTCCGTAAGTTAGTTATGCTCATCGATCCTCCTCGTAACGTTTTCAATCGCCAGAATTCACGAAGGGCAGCACTTGCATTGTCGCTCTTCTTATAAAACAACTTGACTAATAACGCCCGGTGAGGCAGAGTAAGCGTCATCGTCAGGCCATTCGTTCGTGAATGATGGGAAATCCTCAGCCTTGCCTTTTATTGTCATGATTGCTCAACACGGAACGCGCTTATGCATTGTTCAACACGGAATGTATTCATTGTTTTCTTGAAATAAGCGCCCCCTATGGTGACTTTTGGTACTATTTTTTTTTTTTTTTGCAGAAATTGAAACTGCATGTTCCACTAAGTGTATACACCAAAATGTACTGCATTTGGCCTAATAGAATTCCCGCTAGAGAGCTCTGAACACCTCACGTTATTTCTTGCCCACCCGGTACTTTAAAAAAACTCTCGCATAAAAGTACAATACTTTCATTGTAAGTATTCAGATTTGTATTTGAGAAGTTTGTTATTGGTTCACTTTAGGTGAGACACCGTGTATATTCGATATTTTCTAATAATGGAAGTTTTTCGTCATTATATGAGGTCAATTCTTTGTTGAACTGTTAACAATACCGCACTCATTGTAAATTCTTCACTATAATAAGAGGCCAATAAATCATTTAGGTTTTGCTTTTCCGAACAATTATTTCAACTAATATATGAATGCTACTTTCAATAATTACTTTAAAGCGAACTAAAATAAAATAAGTCGCGTTTTTATACATTAAAAGCAGACTTATCTGTGGGGAAACATTCTGTAATTAGTCATACTATGTAATTCTTAGCACATTTCTTCAGAAAAAAATTTCCAGAGCAAATCGCTTCAACATGTCCACATTTATTTCATGCATTTTAATTTAATCGAACACACTAACTGCATTTCTTATATTAGCAGCCAAGCGTAAATATATTTGTACTATATAGGTTGTCTTCCAGATCTAGAAATTGTTATTGGAAGCGCTTTATAAAATAACATACGTCTCATGACCCAAAACATACAAGCCACGAATTCAATTCTGATATTTGAAATTTATTTCATCCACGAGTTGATTCGTAAATTTTGAAAGAAAAAAAATAAAATTTAAGGTATTTGTCGCTGAAATGTTCAGTCGCCCGAAATACACGAATGTTACCTTTTAACATGATATTTGTTGGAAAGGAGATGAAAAAAAGTAAACTGCATTTGCTTCTTTTGGGCAAAGATAAAGGAAAAAAAAAATTGAGAAAAATTCGCCTTCCAAGTTTTAACACTTGCCTCCCCCTTTCTGCTTCTCCACCGTTGGATCGTGGCCATGGCTGATGTTTTCTTAACGGTTCAGTTGATATCTCAAGGGAGGCGTGGAGTTCAAAGGTAGTGTTTTATTGCACCTATAGCTGCGAGACGAGGTAACGTTATCAGCTGCCCACCGAAAAAGCAACTGAAAGTGTAGTAGGGGGTGATGATGGTGGGAGTAAGAAAGAAGAGAAATGCAGCGGAATTGGGGGAGGGGGTATTTCTCTGTGTGTTTGTATGTGTGTGTGTGTGTGTGTGTGTGTGTGTGTGTGTGTGTGTGTGTGTTTGTGTGTGTGTGGATGGATGAAGGGAGGGTGGGGATGAAACGTTATGAGGTGTTGAGTCGAGTCGTCAGTTGAGCGGCTATCGTGAGTGATCGGACATTGTCATTATTTACTGATCCGATAGGTGTCGCTTTACTTTTCCCCTGTTGGGATCACGGCGGGGGAGTTTTCTTCCAACATGCGCAAACACAGGAAGGAAATAGAAATATTGGGTCGAGCCAAGGTTTCTAAGCAGCCTTGAGAAACGAAATGAGTTTCTGGAGGGATTTTCTTTATTGCTCAGCCTTTATTGAGAATAAAGGGATGATAGGCAAGAAAAAATTATATATCTAAACAAAAATATAAAAGAAAATATCGACTTTTCTATCGGTTAGTCTTGGGGGAATGTAGCGGTTTATCGACAGGGAGCAAGGAATTCATAACTTTTGAAATTCTGTCTTACGAAGAAAAACAAAAAAAAATTTTTTTTGCAAACGATACGTTTCATTTAGAACCGATGAAAAGTCTAAAATTGCATAAAATTCGTTTTCAAAAGTTTGGTGAAGTTCAATTTGTATGTAGAAACACAAAATATGCAATCTCTTGAGAACGACAGATATTTATCAAAACTGTTCAAAATTAAAAAAAAGTCCATGAATTCATCAATTTAGATTGCTGTATGAACTGAGAAACAACTGCTAAGGATGACGAATATGAAGATTGGAAGGTGACGCTATTTATTATAAAATAACTCAAGAATGGTCTATGAGGCTTTAACCTGTGTCATACCTCAAATGTTTAACGCTATTTTCAGCAATAATTTAAACACTATTTGTCAATCCTGGCTATTTGCATTTCATGTTTATCTTCTTTGTGCCGAAATATGGAACGTAATAACAAATTAGCAGCGATATTTCTACATCGAGACATTTTCTATTGTACAACTAGAAAAATTCTTTGCCAAATCTAATTTTTAGAAATTTCGAAACCTCTGTCATAATTTTGAGATCTCGACCAACGCATTCATATATTTGGTTCATCATTACGGATATGAATATTAATTAATTAATACACGATATTAATTACTTTATCTCCCACGGGTAAATACCGATTATGACAATTAATTTGATACTTGCAAACGCCTGGCGGGATTCGAACCCAGGATCACTGCTCAATCTAATTATCCAAACGGGCCTTTAATTAAATTTATTCATAGATAGGCAGTTTAGTTATTAATATGAGATTGCTCCTTACATTATTGTTGAACTATGAAGCCGAGAGGGTTTGACTTCGTTGTTAATAGAGTAAATTTGAAATTTACTAATGAGAAATTTATTTCTGCTCTTCCACATTCGGAAAAGTAGAAATAAACACATTAAAAGTTACAAGGCATAGCAGTATACAAAGTGAGGCAAAATTCTGGTAATATAGAGTATAACTCGAAAACTATTTGATGTAAATTAATGAAAATAAAAATATTATTACTAAACTTGGTGGCGATATTTTCAAGTTTATGAAAGAAGGTGTTCATGAATTTTGGAAATTTATCTCCTAAACTATGACAGAGAGAGGCATAGTGTCATTTGCAAAGTTGCAGAGACCTTTCAATTACTTTAAATCGAATGTTTAAATTACACTAGTCAACACGCATTTTGTGACTAAAAGACCACACATAGTGTTCTTAGTAGTAATTTGTATGTAGAATCCGAATATGCTTTTAGATTTTTTCTATCACGTCACATTTCCAAGTTATGCACTTCGAGACTTCTATGTTAAAGTAATGGGAGTGAAGAGAAGCGGCTACATTGTTAAAGTATCCATATTTTGGGGCCGCAAGGAAATTTACCAGGCCCCAAACGCTGAATGATTTAAAAATGTTTCATTGTAAACAAGAAAGCTGTGCGTGCTAGAGAAATTTAAAAATTATATTCGTAATCAGCAGAAAAAATACTACCAAAAATCACCCACTTTCATTTTGTCACAAGAAAAATCTTAAATTTTGTTGGCCAGTGTTATTGCTTTATTGAGGGGAAATTAAAGAAAAAAAATTGCTTGAAGTTACTTCACGTCATTTGCAGAGAAGCTCATCGTTTGTGTACATTGTTCGATGGGCTTCTCTGCGAACGGAGTGAAAGCCTAACAAACTTCAATTTTTTTCTTTAATTTTCTCCTAATTAAGCAGTGAGTTTAACATTCGAGTTAAAGTAATTTGAAGGATGCTCTACAATTTTGCAATTCACACTATGCCTATATCTGTCTTAATTAAGAAGATTAAGTTTCTAAAATTCATCAGCACTTTCTTGCATAAATTGAAAATGTCACTACTAATTAATATCCTGTATAGTAATAATATTTTTTTACAAAGATTAAAGTTCATGTTGTCTAGTAAGATTGGAGTGAATATAAGATTGAAATAATTCTTCTTTTAATCCCCCCCCCCCCCATTCTTTTCCTTCTTTGGAGTTCTTTTACATCTCTTTCAGATTTGGCTTGTGTTTTACGTCGCACTTGCAATTGACACAATCAGTTTTCCCCTCACCCTCCCTATTCCTCACTTATATATCTACTTAATTTTAGCATCACAATTACTTTGTCGTTCTGATGTCACCTTAATTTCATGTCCGAACCATTTACTTTATATGCCTTTTATTAATCATATCTCTTTCATCTACGTGATCCTTTCTTCTTATATCTTACATAAACTTTATTTACTTCCCACAAAATTTCCATTTCACCCTTTTATTCTCTCTTCTCTAATTCTCTTAGGGAATTACTCTCTCCTCACTCCTTCACTACTTTTCTTTCCTCGCTCTCTACCCTCTCCCCCTCGCCCATGTTTAGCTTTCAACCTAGTTGTTTATTAACCTCCCACTACCTCGTTTATTGCACCATATGCGTTTGGTTCCTTTCACTTTGACGTCATTTCCAATCCTTTTTCTATTTGTGCCTCATTTCTCTTCAAACACCCTGTCGATGGCTATCTAGCCAAAACGCGTAGGTGAATAAAGGGTTTTCACAACGTATTGCTTTATCAAAACCAATTATTTCAATCAAATAATATTCTTAATTTCATTCATCTACACGAAAGAGTTTTCCAGTTATACGCTCTATTACCAGACTTTTGCCTCACCCTGTATAAGAATATCAACGACTTAAGCAACCAATGAAATCGTCATAATCTTCGCAAGTATTTTATATTAATTTTTTATTTTGAAAAGTCGGAAAATATCCAAAGCTCAGATATTATCAAATTATCAGATACACACTTCCAAAAACGAAACTTATTGTAAGGAAATCTATGGCACCAGTCTTTGGAAAATTTTGTGTTCGTGTGGGGTCCGGGGTTTTAATCAAATACCAAATGAATATATGAGGAGCTTACATCATTGCCCGGCCAACCAATACATCCTTCTGTCCCTATAAAAGTAATGGAATTTCAGTCGTGGTCGTCTTAGTGATCAGGATAAACTTCTCCGCAAGACCGTGCTTAGAGAGTAAATGGAATGGAGCGTAGATTATCTATAATTTAATATATTTAACGATTTCCGGATAATTAAGATGCCTACTCGTTCCCATTTTTAATATGAATTCCCTTATTAAATGAATTCGACTAGAGGGGAAACAGTTGAACATTTAAATGAAATTTACTAAAAATCTTTCATAAAAAAAAAATCTTTACATTTATTAATTTAGATGTTAATTCACTAAATATAATGGATTGCTGGTTCAACTTTTTAAGGAAAATGAGTGGAAATAGGAGATTACCATTTAGGCATCACGTAAGTTTGTTGTCGTTTTATCTAATCCCTAATTCTTTTCCTAGTTCTTCACACAAGAATAATTAATAATAACATTTTATTGAATATTCATGTATACTTGGCCAAGAACGACGAGGATTTTTCAGGGGGAAATCCTGAGATCACGCACTTCCTTCGGAAGAGAAGTAAGGCCGTTGGTCCCGCATAGTTGTTTGCTAGCTGCATGTTAAAGAACCCTTGCGAGGCAAAATTTGCAGCCCCTATAACGCCATCCTGATATGACCATAATAGTTGAAAGGGACGTTAATACCAAACAAACCAAAGGGACAAACGCAAACATCTATGCCATCAGCGGGATTCGAATCCGCTATTCGCTGATCTCGACAAGACCTGCGCCTTGTCGCTCTGGCCAACTAGCCAGCCTCCAGAAAATTTAAAGCTGTTATGATTAAGACATTGGACCTTACCTGAAGACTGTATAGTCTTATGCTTCCGACAAATGAAACAAATCTCTGGCCTAACTGAAAAATTTTATTCTGGCCACTTACACAACAATATGGAAAACCAACATCACTTGCAATATCAATATCAACACTCTTTTTCGAGCCTCCGAGCAACAAAAAAAAAAGAATGTTTCATACGGATTAAAACCCCATATATAAAAGAAGCAGTGATTTCTCCAATGATATTTAGATTGAACAGCGATAGATATGTCACATTTATAATAAAATTCATTACAATCTAAGTTACATTTTTAAAAATGCTCTCTGTTTATCCACTGCAACTTGTACACGGATGACAAGGCTTTCTAAACGTATGGGTTCTGTTTCTTACCTTGAAAAAAAGGCGGACCACAGGCAGCTCTTAGTAAATTGGAAACTGTTCTGAACCATCAATAATGCCATTTTAGTTTGCTCAAATGTACTGAAAATAAATAAACAAAATAATAAATCAGAAATAAAAGTATAAATGTCCCCTAAGCGACCTCCATCATAATTACAGTTCATATTTCAAGAAAAATTTCAATAAGAAAAGACGCATAAGAAATTAATAAATGAAAACTTGAGTTAATGCTCCAAGCAAAAGGTAATGATATCAACGGAAAAAGTGGACGTAAAAATTCCGCGAGAATAGTACTCGTTGTCCCTGATATTCGCTGAATATTCCTTCCGTTTTTTTCCCCGTTAATGTCATTACCTTTTGCTTGGAGCTTCTGTCTTCATCTATTAGTTTCTTAGGAGTGTTCATCTGATAGTTTGGAAAGGAGAAATTCCCGATCTGCAAGCCAGGTCCCTGCCCTATCAGTGGGCTTCCAACTTAACTACTTTATAGCCTTTAGGACACTATAAGACAGCGTTACTGCTCGGCGTCCGCGATAGCCCAATTCGTAGAGACAATGAGCATGATACTCATGATTTCTGATTCGAATGCAGTTCGCGGAATTTTTCTTTATTCTTTTTCCGTTAATATCATTAAGAAAATACTCATTTCAAGCCATCTACAAGTATTAGACTTAGGAATTTCTATAGTGCAGTCCTGTTATCTATGAATTAAAAACGAAGCGCGATAGCTCAAGCTAGTATCAGTCCGCGGCGAAAAAGAAATTGAAACAATTCTAATGCATCAGTTCGTTTGCTTGAAACCTCCCGTAATAGAAAAATGCACAACAATTTTTAGTAACAACAAACCTATATACGTACCGATTTTTTATTTATATGTACAAAGTAACCAAAAAAAATTCGCCACTGAAAATTTCTAAGTCCAATGGAAACGGTCCACAAAGGGGTGAGCGATTCTAGAAGGAAGAACGCTACCATTAATTAAGGCAGGCGTTAACGTTAAATGGAAGGAGTCGATGTACGAACTTAATCGTAAAATGTTTATTTTTCACTTTCTATTAGTCAATAGATATTCAATAAAAGAGACAATGATCTAAATATTGTACAATTTGTGTATTATTTAAGATTATGTTCACCTCGTCTAGAAATCGACTCGTTCCATTTAACGTTAACGCCTGCCTTAATTAATGGTAGCATTCTTCCTTCTAGAATCGCTCACCCCTGTGTGGACCGTTTCCATTGGACTTAGAAATTTTCAGTGGCGAGTTTTTTTTGTGGTCTACCTTGTATATATTTCGATAAATCGAATTGCTCTCTAATTCGAAATTTCATTCTATTACCTTTCGCTCCGGGGCTAAAACCACTATAATTCGAAAAAATGCAACTTTCATAAATCGTTTTTTTTTGGAGGAAAATTAGCCTCTATACATCGAAGTTAACGCAAATAAATTCGTCCTCAAATCGAATTTTGTCAATCCAGACCTCTACAAAATAAATTGATGTCAGTTTATCTTTCCCATATTAGAAGTTTTCAAAAGCGGTTCTGATTGGTTTTCATACATAAACAAATGCTGAAATTGTTGAATCAGTCATTCAACCGCAGGGCGATGGAGACGACAGTGAATATGGTGAAGAGAATTATGGAGAATCGCCTGTGTCGGCTAAACTGGTTAGAGGTGCCGTTGCTAGGCTTAGAACTTACTTTGTTATAATCCAGTGGTGTCAGGGGCCATATATTTTCTGCCCTTTTCGCAATTGAAAGAGAAGTAGACGTAGAGAAGTATGCAAAAATTACAAATTTTTTTTAATATTCTAATTCCCCTTTAAGTAAAGTACGTGATTAAGTATTGCGTAAATGAATTTTTATTTTCATTAAAATTATGTACATTCTTACATTTCCATACGGTTAGTCTAGAAAACCTCTCATAGAAAACCGCTATGATTCGAATCTAGCATTTTGATCTTCCCTTAAGATTCGATTTATCGAGATTCTACTATAATATTTTTTTTATTATAATTTATATATCTCGTCAAAAGATGGCGCTGCAGTCATCGAATTAGTAACCCCTACTATTTAGGATTAACTTGAGAAATAATCGAAATCACAGTATCAGCGAATTATATTTTCAAAATGAATCCGAATCAGTTACAAATATAAGTTCCTTTCGAAGAGCTTTCAAGCAGTAATCCCCCCCCCCCCCCCCCAAAAAAACAACATCTGAAGACAAAGGGGTTTATTTCTTTTGGAGCAAAACGGTGAAGCGGTAAAACTAATGCAACCGCATTTCGATTTTATTTCATTCAGTTTATTTCTAATGCGATATGGACGCGGGTATAGTTGGTTTCGTTTTGTTTAATCCAAAAATCCAAAAGTCATCTTTTTCTAATCGATCAAGCGCAGATGATTATAAGTTTAAGTAGTGTCTTAGATTTGCGCGGCCATTTTCTCTTCTCTGAAGAAGTCCGAAGGTGAAGAATTGTTCGTGAATACAGCTAGAAAAGGCAAAGCCAACCCCTTTCATCGTTATTTATTTTTTGTTATTGTCTCGACCTGCCAACAGTGCACGCACGGTAACTTTTTAGGCAGAAGGTAACAAATAACGTGTGTGTCGGCCCGCCGGCTCAGTAGATAGAAAGGCTGGGGAGGGGGGGGGGGGGAGGGGGAAAAAAAAGTTCTATCCCTTGGGGGTGGAAGGATATCAAGAAAACTCCTTGAAAATAGGATGTGGTGGAAACGCTGACGTCATAGGATTAGCATTTCCATTAGCTTTAAGCAATGCGCTCTCTTCGTGCATAAGGGGGAAGAGGAAAAGGAAATACTTGTATCTTTTCAATTTGGTGGAATCTTATTTTTTCCTATCTGTAGAGGCTCTTTCGTTACCTCAAGGCTCTACGAAAATAAATATTAATGTTAAAAATAAAACATGTGATTTTACATCGTCCCCCGATGTGTTTTATTCCTCGAAAATCTAAGAAATAAATCTTTCATAATGCACCTCTTATTTCAGATTATTCTGTTGAAAATGAAAAGAAAATTAGAGCAAATTCTTAAATTAAATTTTCATTTTTTAAAAAGCCCACTCGTATCGTTTCAAAATAAATTTAATAGTCAAATCTATTAGTCAAATCTTATATATATAGAATTCTAAAAGTTTGTGAGCAATATTAAAAGAAAAAAACCCAACAAAATTTGCAGACGGTAGAACCGTTTGAGTGTTTAGAAAAGAGGAGGGGAACGGGAAACTTTTGAGGTAAACTTTTATTTTCCATATAAAAGGCAATTCCATTTCGGCGTCGTTTCTCCATTTCGATCGGGACACGTGATTACCCGTGGGGAATGCGAGCGGGGGATTGTGGGGAGGGGGCTCCGCCGCCGCCGTGTCCAAACACTTTCTCCGTAAATGCGCCCTCCCGTTACTAGCCATCTAGGAAGTATACTGAAAGTAACCCTTGTAGACTATACCTTTTACTTTCGATTTCTCCCCTCTCTCTTTTATCGTGTTTACTACTATAAGATAGGAAACGGGTAGGTTATCGATTAAAATATAACGAGAAATCCTGAAATTTTTAGTGGATTGGAAGAAGCAACGTGAATAGTGACTGCAGAGTGAAATAAAGGAAGCGAAACCAACATTGGCCATTTATGTTGATATTACAGTCAACACACTTCATAAATGTTAACATGATTCCGATTAAATGTATTCCGCTGAATCCTCTCAAGAAATTAGTTCAGAATTTATATTATTCTCTTAAAAATATTTAACATTCATCGAGAGACCCAAACTAATTAGGCTTTTACCTACCTACACAAACGGACGCAAATATTTCTTTGAGGACGTAGAGACTCGCTTACCTTCATATAAGCATAATGCGGGCTGAAATGAAGGATATATTTCAGATCAGCACCGTTCTAAAACAGTTTCAAAATGAGAAACTACTCTCTTTTGAGGAATAATAATAATAATCTAACACTAAACGCTTATTAACACCAAAATCTGGAGAAAACATTATCAAAGATTCGACTGATGGGGATTGCAGAAAATGCCTTGTCGCAGAAGACACCATACAACACGTCAATTCCAGTTGCAAAATCCTAAAGTAGACAAACTGTCTATACAGATATAACCAAATAGCCATTTGATAACATCATACGTCAACAACTAGCTAAGATACACAAGCTTAAGGACATCAACACTCCAAAATTCGTTATGAGCTCTTGGGCTATATCCCTCATAACAGACCAGACATTATAATCGTAGATAAGCAGAACAAAGTGATCTACTTAATTGATATCTTCATGTACATAATTTATAAAAGACATAAACTGACAAAATCACTAAATATACAGATTTTGCACACGAAATAAAACTTCTTTTGGGAATCACCAGAGTACACATTTTTCCTGTCGGTCTTTATGCCACTGGGGTTATTCTACATTCGTTACCCAAAAGCCTTTCAGTGGAATTTTAAATCCACACTTACAGAAAGCCACAAGGTTTCTCTTCCTTGCATTTGAGCTCCTTGGGCTTGGCCCATCTTGGGTCCGCCTCTGGGACTTGGCTTCCGGACTTGGTTCGAGCTGGTTAAGAGTAGGTATGTTGAAGAAAGAAACTGAGGGATTCATTTAGGCAGCTCTTGAACAAGCTCTATCAACAAATTACAAATTGAAGGCAAAAACTCAGCTTATGACCAAGAACACTAAATGCCAACTTTGAGATAAGAAGAATCAAACAGTAGCCCACTTAATCGGTGGATGCAGCAAAATATCAGAGATTGACTATTGCAATGCCATGATAGAGTTGCAAAATTATTCATTGGAAACTCTTCCAGAAATTTGGATTCGAATGCAGCAAAAATCACTGGGAACATCAAGTCAAGAAAGTTCTGGAAAATGAGGAGGTTAAGAATTTATGGTTCTTCAGAATCCAAACCGACAGACATCTGACCCACAATGTGCCTGACATAACTTTTTTTGAGAAAAGAAAGTTCGACTCATTGATATCGCAATAACAGGTGACGCACGGATTGGAAACAGGCAGCGAAGTATTGAGACTTATACCGGTACATAAAAATTGAACGTTTGTGGAAAAAACGGAGTCTAATCATTCCAATCGTTGTAGGAGCCCTTGGAGCTACCTAGATACTTAGAATGTTTGAGCTTGCAGGACTTAAACACTCTCACCTTGCAAAAAACCGACCCTTCTCGGAACTGCTTATATCCTCAGTTGCAACCTTAATAGTTAGCTAATATTATATCTGCTTTTATCCAAGGTCCTTGGACTTGAACTTATTAAGCCTTTTATTAGTTTTATGACTTAACCACAATAATAATAATAATAATAATAATAATAATAATAATAATAATAATAATGAGGATATAACATTTTATGCTGATTAGGAATGCTTGCGGAGAGGACAGGAGAGAAAGCTTCCCGAAAAGATACTTCTCTTCATAGCATAGAAAGATACATTGCAGCTCCAGGACTCGTTAACGGCCAATCGCTAACTGATAGGTGGCAGACTTACGTTTTCGTTCATCCCAACTCAAGAAAATATGTTTACTGAAATCGACTTATAAACTCATGATTCCGGAAGATGTGTTGAAATATCGAGACAACAAATTTCTCTATGTACGTTTGTGACCAAATTTTGTATAGCGAACTCCTCCAAAACTGCCAAGCACCAGAACTAAATGAAATTAATGCGTACTTATGGGCTTCCCTTAATCTGTGGCTTGGCATTTAGGTAAGTCTTTTAAGAGAGGATTTTTTTCTAAAAATAAAGAAATGACCGTAGTACTCATACCAGCGAACAAAAATCAATAAATTTGACATGAGGTGAATGCTTTATGTTTTATAAATGGATGGGATCTTAAGAATCATTTGGGAGATATTAAAAAATACACTTTAATCATTTAGAATATTTTTTATGATTTAAAGACTTTTTCTGCTTTGTGCAAGCAAACTACAATGCATGTCCAGGCAATGTTTTTATTTTCATCAGTACATAATAAACTTCGCTCATTAGAAAATTTTAATACAATATTGACTGAAATGTCCGTTAATGCTGATATTCTTTAACTTCGAAATACGTATTTTTAACTGTTTGATTAAACTTAAAATATTTTTAATATTTAAACTTTAGCCTAAAAATAAACAGAAATTTAAGCACTAAAGGTTGAAGAAACCATTAAGGCCGATGAAAATTATTTAACACTTATAGAATACTTCCATTATTTAACATGAAAATTCCAAAAGTGATCTGCAAGCTACGTGTTCGACATGATTGCTATATTACAGTTTTCTTTATTTTTTGATTTCATCTTATATCATCTTACACGTATATCAGTTTTTCAAGAGTTTTCCGGAATTGAATTCATCTTCGTCGTATCATATTTTAACATAATTCAATTCATCAAATCAACATCCTATGAAGATTATTGAACACACTGATTTAAAAAAGGATAAGGAATACCATTGTCATTGCCTTCTGGTTGTGGGTTTTCAGTGAGGAGGCGCCGTTTCATTCAACAGTGTTCTTATGCGTTTGAAAGGCTTCAGCTGTTGTTGTCTACTCTTCGTGGGCCGTCATAATTGAGGCCTTTGAAGCCACCCTTTTCCCCTTAGTCCTTTGCTACCGTCGATAACTTAACTGGCATGTTCTTTCATCCCGTGAATGACACCCGCACAATGAACGGTCCTCTGCGCCGAATTGATGTTCGCGCTTAATATGTTCATTTTCACCTATGGACGTAATAATTAATAAGAACATGCCGCCAGCTTATGAAAAAAGGCGTATCGAGTAGCGAAACTGACGGATGATTCAACAGATTTTCCTCTCCTTCTTCCCTTCTTTTCATTAGCATTCTTTGCCCCGTCCTTTTTCTTCCTCTTTCAAAGTAACAATGCACTTTTGCATCTGTCATTAATCTTTTTGGTGTTTTTTAAACCAATATGAGAAACTCTTTTATTCAATCAAATTTGAAGAAAAAAGAACAATATCGTGAGTTGACAATGCGTTAATAATTGTTCACTCAAAATTTGCCCGCTCGTGTATAAAATAAGGAAGAACAGGAACTTTAAAAAACTACAAATAATTTTTGCATACGAATTTTTAAGGTTTGTTGACAATGCATAAAATGATGATGTTACTAAGATGGCTGCACATGAAATAATAACTCATATTTATTTTATTTATAGGAAAATTACAATGTACATAGATATTTCCTTTACACACAATTATTTTCCCACATTTTTCACGTCAACTTGCAAGACCTTACAAACAAGCGTATGTCAGTGCCGTTCTTGTGCTGTTTACCTATCCATGTCTTTGTTACATCTATCACGCCCTCGTCGTCTTCAAACTTTTTACCATGCAGTCTATCTTTAATTGGAGTAAAAATATGGAAATCATAGGGAGCCATATCAAAAGCACAGGAGTGGTATGAAATTACAGTCCAACTTACTTAAAACTTTCCGTTTATAAATGTACCCGTATCGTTCAAAACCAGATCCTTTTTTATCAAGTTTCAACTGTAATTGGTATATTGCTTTCTAATAATTTGGTAGACATTTGGCGATTACTGCGTTTAGGCTTTTAGAGTTGTGTAAGAATATACGTACATTGTGTAAGAGTTTGCAGCAGTGATTTTTCCCTTAGGTTATACAGCCGCTTTTAGAGTTATGCATAAGGTAAGGCTTTGTTCCAAACAAATTGGTTGAGGTATGCAAATCTTACATTATAAATTATTTAAATGATCAGGTCGGGAGTAAAATTATCTTCAGAGGTCAGGATAGATTATTCGTCCATGACTCTAAATCTCGTTTGTTTTGGTGGTATTTTAGCAGACCAAGAAAGAGATCTGTTCTGTTGGCAAAGAGCTGTTCTCTTTGCTCCACTGGCTGCCATTTGCGCGTGGCATCACAATGACGTAAATAGCGGAGATTTTCTGATTGGTTCCCTTATTTTTATAAAGTAAATTTCGTTGTGCTTAGACTTTACCAGGATAAAGGCCGTTTCACATTTAGCAAATTCGCGTATCTGGCTTTTGGTTGCCGAACCCTTTCACATTCAGCATATTCCAAGTGGCAAGCAGCTTATAGGAGGCTTTTTGAGTTTACCGGGTTGGAATTTTCAGAAGTCACCCGAGTGCAAACCAATCAGCTACGAGTGAGTATCTCTTCAGTCCTAGAATCCTTAGCGACCGTTTCTAATCCACTTCCGTCAGTCGAGACAGCCGTATTGAATTTCTCCGATAACATGTTCTCCGTGCAGGTGTGCCTCGTTTTCTCTCATTTTTCCTGATAAAGCGATATAATAAATGGCTCAAGAAATCAACAGCGACTCATCCAACAACAAATCAGGGCCTAGAGCAGGGCTGTCCAAATCGTGCACGTCGCCCGCGTTCAACATAAAAAGCTCGCGGGCAGAGCTCACGGGCAAAATCGAGGAGATAGTCCAAACTCAGGAGGGGAATGGTTATAGTTTTTCCTATGCAGTGTTGCCAGACTTTAGGGGCGATTCCGTTAAATGAGGCATTATTTCTTTTGTTACTGATACTTGCTTGTTTTTCGTTTCGCATAACATACCGCACATTCCGAAAAAGCATAAAATCACTGAACCAGTATTTAAACCGGAGTGGGAGAATCTGTTTTTTTTCATTGTTCACAGATCGGATTCTAAATGCAATCGTGTCCTATCGGGAAAAAGAAAATACAATTCTACCTGACATCGAGAAAATTGTCACATTAAAACGAAGGAAAGAAAATGGTAAAGTGCCTCTTTTTTTGTATTTTTTACAGTGTCGAATTGATAATTAGCAACTCGACTTTAAGGAACTGATCAACGTTACGTGCACGGGCGCTGACCGCAGACAGAAATCTTGGACAGCCCTAGAGCCTAGAGCCTGCTACCACCTCGCGAAACCTGAAACTGTTTCGGATTTCAACAAGCGTGGCTTTGTGATTCCTAAAAAACGCCTGCATTACGGAATTCGCTTCACGCCGCGAATTCACTGAATGTGAAACAGGCTTAATTATAACCATAAGACAGCATTTTATACGGGAAAAGTCATTGCCGCAAACTTTCTTGGGTGCAGAAATAGAGGTAACGGTTCAGGCTAGTTCCATTAAATACCAACAGATTCTTCAATGCCATTTTCACTTTCACCATTTAACGACCTTTATTTATTTATTTATTTATTTATTAGGATCCAATACGTCCATCCAGGGCCTGTATGGCCAGAGGCCGACGAGTTGAGTCCCTGGATGGATCTGGATTGACGACTGCTGTATGATGGTTACAGCAGCCGGAGAGGTGTAGAATTTGTGTCACTGATGGTCACCCATCCAGTGACTAGCCGTGCCTGATGTTGCTTAACTTCACGGAAGTTGTGTGTCTAGTGAAGGCCCACCAGGCTATGGCCTCCCCCAGGAATATTTATGAATACTCTAGAATAAAATGCTCCTGAATATTCTTCTGAAATGCCATTTAAACACAACGAACTGTCAAGCGAATAATCGTTCGCTAATGCACGCATAGACCATGACGATAGTTATTCTGAAAATTAAGGTAGGAATCGATTTTGAACACGGCATGAACGTTTTCCTTTAGAATATCTGTAGACCTGATTACTGGATTTTATCGTTTTGTTGTTGAAGAAGAATAAATTTCCTTTCAATGACAGTGTCGAGCTGTTCGTTATAAACATGTGACATCCCGTGTCAGTAAGTTTTTGTAATTTTAATGCGTTTATAATTGAGGGGCCCAGTTATTTTATGGTTTAAATGTTAAAATGTTTTTCAATATGCTTATTTTATTCTAAAATGTTGTCATATTGAATTTAATGTTGTCTTTTTGTTTTGAGTTCATTGTTTTAATCAGCCGTTACAACAGTGAGTCGATCGCTTATAGCGTGAAGCCTGGTGGAAGTAAGTTATCGGGGAAATGAAGCAAAGTGTCGAAAATTTGGGGTTAAAAATGGATGAGCGCAGGGATTGTTGGGGCAGTCCTGGCCTGAAGCTGATATGACTAGGAACATGGATGAATCTCAGCCTGGCCTACACATAGCAGGTTTTCCGATGAACTTCACTCAGTTTTTGATGCATTGGTCGCCTAACATGAATGGATGTAATTGGATCTTCTAAGATATTGTCCGAGAGATATTACTTATTGAAATGAAGCCTGCAAAGATGTATTTTGAAGTAACATTGCAGATTTACTAAGTATTTTTGGCTAAGGGATTTCAACGGGTGAGTACCAAGGCTTTTATTATGAAAAGTTAAGAAGGAAAGCAAAGCTTCGTAGCAAGTCTAAGATGAGAAAATAAAAACAGTTTGAGACTTTAAGAAACTAAAGATAACACAACGCAATGTACTTTACTTACGCGGAATCATAACTAAAATCCGTTTTAGTGGACGTGTCTATCTTGCTGTTATTTAACATTAATTCTTTAATTTCAGCAGTAATATACAGAGATAATAGGTCTTTTAAATCAAGATTTTGCAATACAGTATAATGTAAAATGGATAATCATATGTTAACGGCTATTTCACAATCGAAATATTGCAACAACTTTGCTTGTTGAGCTATTGCTTATGGCGTGCTAGCAATTAGGGAGCTGCCTTAGTTGCACTCCATTACTGTAGTAGTTTAATGTGAATTGTCAGAGATCGGTAAGTTAGTATGTTGCTTAGATTTGTAGAGAATATATTAACTCAAGCTATGTTTGTAACATGGAGCAACTGAATTTGTGGTAGGAAGGGGTTTACAAGTCAAACGTACTAAGGCATTCTATGGTAACTGCACACGCTGTCTGGGGATGTTGCACTTTGTTGGATGTCATGCACTAGTTTGGTAGTCAGCCAGTTCACGCTCATTGGGAGTGGCGCATATGGTATTTAGGTGGCTGCTTGTGACTGTTGAAGGGTTTAATTATTGAGATAACTGTGTCCCTTCTCGTTTCGGCTTTAAAAAAAGGGACACACGACGCGCTCTTGCGTCGATGGCAGTTTATTTTACCATATCAGATTGTTGATACTGGTCTTCGATGCTAACAGGTTTGGCATGAAATTGTGCTGAGTGGTCCAGGAGACATATGGTACCTGGCAAGGGGTAACTTCTAGGATTATAATAATCAGTTGCGAAGTGAATTGTGAGGGATATAACTGTTATACTGATCTGGCTTAATGAGGGATTTATAGACATAATGTGAACTAGACGCCAAATCTGCAAACTTAAGCATTTACTAATTTGTAAACAGTCCTTTGAATATTGGTCATTTTACAAGAATATTTGATGTATTGATTTATTTAAAAAGTTAATTAAACCAATTATTTTCCTCTATCCGAGGGCCGTCCAAATCGTGCACGTCGCCCGCGTGCAACATAAAAAGCTCTCGGGCAAAGCTCACGGGCAAAGCCAAGGAGATAGTCCAAAACTCAGGAGGGGATTGGATACAGTTTTTCCTATGCAGTGTTGCCAGACTTAAGGGGGCAATTCCGTTAAATGAGGTATTATTTCTTTTGTTACTGATACTTGTTTGTTTTTCGTCTCGCATAACATGGCGCACATTCCGAAAAAGCATAAAATCACTGAACCAGTATTTAAACCGGAGTGGGAGAATCTGTTATTTTTTTTTTCATTTATCACGGATCGGATTCTAAACAACCGTGTCCTATCGGGAAAAAGAAAATACAATTCTATCTGACATCGAAAAAATTGTCACATTAAAACGAAGGAAATAAAATGGTAAACTGCCTCGGTTTGTTGTTTTTTTTACAGTAACGAATTGATTGATAATTAGCAACTCGACTTTAAGGAACCGATCAACGTAATGTGTAATGGGGGGGGGGGGGGGGAAGGAAAATTACCCGCGTGCACGCGCGCTGCCCGCAGACACAAATCGTGGACAGCCCTGCTCTATCCAGTGGGGCTAGTCTTGTTCCTCTAACGCCGAATGTTTGAATCCTGGGGACCTTTACCACGGGGAAGGTCACAAACGGCAATGCTGTTAAGAAGCGCACGAACATATATGTATAAATTCAAATTTTATTTGTAGGGATACACCGTTGGAAGCAGAAAAGCCAATGCCATGTTAATTTAGTTTCCCATGTTAAAAAATAGGAGAATCGCGCTCCCCAGATTTCTGTGTAGACATCCGATTGATGACTTGAGATGCACAAGTCTCGAATTTCATGGCATCAGTGCAGCTTAGCATGGTGGAATCGGCGGCTACTGGCTCGTGCAGCTTATGAGCCCGGTGAGCAAAATGGCGCTCTTATCGCGTGCATAAGTTCCACATTATCATACAAACATTTCTGAATCTTACCACAGCCCAGAATTAAATTTCAGCTCGTTGTTTGTAACGCGCGTTATTTACTGAAGCAACTGCAAGAATGATGTCCAGTTTCGTACCACAGACTCAGAAAACTTCAAATTTGCAGCTTGGAAAATTTTACTTTTTTTCTCTCTTCATTATTACTGAAGACAATATGGAATATAGGTATAATATAAGATTTTTTCTTTTTAATTATTTCCCTTGGTAAAATTGGATAATACAAGCAATATTTCATTATGTGTAAATATTATTCCAGAAATTTATTTCTGCCTTGAAATTTTTAAAAATGGAGTTCCTCTGAGCCATATTAGTTCAAGACGGTACAGAAAATTTTAATGTTTTCTGCTTTAGTTTCTGAAGCGTCCATTTGTTTGCCTTCGTCAAATCTGGGGCGGGGTGGGGAGAGCAACGATAAATTCTTTGGGAGAACTTTTAAGTCGTATGCTCGCTTTCCTCTTCCTTCTGTCTCCGAAGACATTTTCCTTTGACGATAAGGATTAATTTCGTTTCTCTTCCATAATTTACAATCCTATTATTATCGTTAATGTATTATTCATTATTAATGCTTACCAAACTTAATCATCGTGATTGTTTCCTTAAGTCGCAAAACATTCCACCGTGGAAGGACGGGCTTGCGTTGCTCCTCCATGGGCATTTGTGCGTTAGTAATTATATTTTCATTCACATAAAAGGGCGAAATTTCCTCTGAACAAGATCGCACGCCACTACATAGTCATCTTTATTTCCAAGCTAATCTACGTAAATGGAGAATGAAAAAGACAGGTGTTGAAAATAGCATGGCATTCCAGTAGAAAAGGAAACTTTTCAGTCCTCTCTCTTTTTCAAATATTGGTATATCTTTCTCAATAAATGCTCAATTCTGCTGTTCATTAAGCCTAACTCGAAAGAGAAATAACTAATAAAATTTAGCTCCTGGTTCGAGCACTCAATTCATCTGTTCATTAACAATGTACGTATCGGAGAATTCTCATCCATCAGTTGTAGGCTTGTTAACAAAGCTTGCGACAGATCATAATTGCACAGGCAGTCCTAGTGAATCGCTTTCAAGCGCAGTTTCACAGTCGATATTTACAAGTGATAATGACGATTGAGGCCATAAAGGGAAAATTTTTCTTTAAGGCTTTCGGGCAGACCAAGTGAAGCAATTTAACGCAGAGTGTAATCACGCTAATTCGGAAGAGGTTGAGTTCAAATGGATAGACTGTAAATCCAGAACGATTAATAATTGAGTGGAGCTACATTTTTCATGCTTATTATCAGTTGGTGGTACTGGGGTCCGAGGGGGCTCTAATGGCAAGAATTAGTATTAATGGTCTCTGGTTTATTAAAAATTTACCGCATGTTCTTTACAATGTACAGTGCGAAGTCTGATCCGTTGAAAATTCTCTTCTTTGTCCACTCCCCGCAACTCTCATTCATGAAGGCTTTTTGTCCAGTGTAATAATAACGAATATTCGTAATTTATGATTGTTACACGAGATTCATTACCAAGTAATAATCCATCGCATATCCATATGGGGTCCTGGGAATTTAAATTTCCATCTCAATAGATTGAAGTTTAAATATACATAAGCTCCGGCGGTTCAATTTTAAACTTTTTCTGATTAACATACATCACATTGTCGAAAAAAAGTGAAGCAAAGGCAATTAGGCATAGATAAAACACATTGGATGTTTAATCTTAAATGAAGGTTTAAATATACATAACATTTTATAATATCGATTCTATAAATGTGTCGTGCTTATGGCGATAAAATATACCAAGCTGACTTTATCATGGTGGTTCAAGCGATTAAAATTAACAGTATTCTTTCCCAGTTGGAAATGTCGACATAGATTGGGTTTGTGCTGTATATTTCTCTAGGGTTATTACTTGACCTATGATGATAGTTTATAATGAACAAGTGGAGCTGCAGATGTCGCGAATCAAATCCTAAATATTTATGATGTCAGTTATAACAGCTGTACCCTTGATTATTAAAAGTTACGTAATTGAGTGCATTACCCAAATGACTTGTTTCTCTTGCGGGTGTCTCAAAATGTCTTTTTTTTAAACCTAATGTCTCAATGGACATAAATTTAGAAGAATGTTATTAATCGGAAGAGGTAATTCGGTTTTTGAGGTATATAAAGATCTGAAAATTATTAAATACAAACAAGGGAGGGGGGGGAAGCCTCACGTTTTTTTATATATCGCTTTTATTGACATAGTATTTATCGCTTTTTTATTGTTAGTATCAACTAATTTTGCTAACAATTTGATCGTTAAAATTGGTAGAGACTTTACAACACAACAAAGGGAGAACAGAGTTTCCGACTAGTTTCGCCATTTATTGTGTTGTAAAGTCTCTACCAATTTTATCGATAGAAACAGCACTATGGACCCCTTACTCAACGAAATTTGATCGTATTCCAACGAGTAGTTTCCGAGTTACGCATTCAAAATCGTAACAGTGCTCACATGCGAGTACTAACCAGCACGTGTTACGATATTGAGTGCGTAACTTGGAAACTACTCGTTGAAATTCGATAAACTTTGCCAGGATACAGAGTTTTATGTACCCTATTATTCCTCCAAAATTCATTATTCTAGGCGTTGCAGAACCTGAGTTATTAACTTGTTGATCTTAGTGGCGGCATTTTTATTTCTGTTCATATCTCAGTTAGCGTTCAAATTCGGACCCACATTGTATTAAAAGAAAATGTTCATTCTGGTCACCTCTGCCATTGCTTACAGAATCACCCTGTATACGAGTTACGTTATTCCACAGCGAATTTGGAATTTATAAATTTAAAACATTAAAACTTACGAAGCACAAATAATATGTTTTTATGAAGTTTTCAAATCATAATATGGAAGTAAAACCAAAAATCGGAGTGATCTACAGTCGAACCTTGCTATCGTGAACCCCCGGATAGAACGAACTTTTGGTCCCTATAAATATAATATTATTTTAAATGACTATAATGAACCTTTAAACTTTATATCCTACTTGATTGAGGTCTTTGATTAAATTTTGCTTTTTATTTTTCGAAATTATAATATATTACTGTCACTTATCTTTTATCTCCATCTCACACCCTACCTATATTTTTATACACGTCCACAACACCTAGTTCTTGGAATGCGTTATCATTGGTATATTGGCCAGGACAGGTCGCTAGCCAAACTGACCTTCCTTATCAACTTTCCATAATGTAATGTTTTCTCTTCTTGATGCAATAGTAATGTTGGAAATATCGTGGCGACTAGTAAAGAATCCACATTAGAAATTGTTTTCGGCACGCGGCTCTAGTAAAGTGCATTGAAAATGAAGATGATGCAAACAAGGATTTACCTATCGCGAAATGGGTGGAATAATAGCTCACAATGTGGTGATAGAGCTTTTCTAAATATGTGATGTTGTTGTCATGCGATGATATTTTTAATCTATTAATGCTTAAAATATACATTCATCGTGAGAAAACTAGATTTTTATAGAGAGATATGTATTTGAAGGAAAGATCTGAATCCTGACGATTATTCAAAGTATTCCATTATTCTGTTTATTCATTTATGTTATCGGATCGGATATAATGAACATGCGGATAGAGCGAACCAAAAATTCGGTCCCTTGAAGTTCGTTATAGAGGTAAACTATATATATAAATAAACCGTTGATTATCCAGCAGTTTATTATTATTTAAAAATTATGGCCTTCGATCCTTCAATAGAAAATTACAATGCATGAGGAGCTGGAGTGCTTTATAATTCTAGTGTATCCATTCACATAATAATTAGCTCTTCCATATGGCGAAAAATGATTGGGTAGCAAACAACGGCGGTGCAAATGATTACACTGTAATTTAGATTATACTGTAAGAGACATTCTCGCTAATTTATTTTTTCATTTTAAATTTTAGAATGTTCCACTTTTTGGAACTTATTATCTGTTAGTTTTAAAGTTGTTTCTTTTCAGTTCATATTAGTTGTTTCATTATTGTGATTGTAGTTTATCAGATAATTAATTGTCAGCAATATTAATGAATGCGGAACACTGACTTAAAGTGAAATTTTCTTATTTCCCCTTCCCTTTCAAAATGTAATTTTAAGTTGCATTTAATATTTCTACCATAAAAAATTCACGACGGATTTTTAATGCAGCTCTGAATTTTAAGAGTGCAGTCATTAAAAGTTCCATCAAATTTCCCCTTAAATACTTGAGTTACACAACTGAGAAGCCCTGCCTATTACATGGCTCCGGGTTTAATTCTTTTGTGAATGGCGTAGCAATGTGAATCGAGCAAGCGTGAGAAAATTTCGAATTTTGAAGGAGCTACAAAAGTAGAAGAGTTGTAACGATTAAGGAATTTTTCATTCCTAACAGAACAGTGGTCGAAATATTAAATGTTGGCGGAGGTGAAAATGGAAGTCGAAGGGTCGAAAGGAAAATGAGTTGGGGGATGGAAAAGTGGGGTTATCGAGGAAGCGGGATTGACGGACTCGCAACGCCGACTTCGGCGTTTCCAATAACAAGTCGTGCTTCATTGCCCCGGACAATTATCAGCTATTGGGTCGGCTGCATTGACCGTGATCGTGTTGAGGCTCGGGGCTGTGAAAAAGGTTAAGCGGGCCACTTGCCCACTGGTTACAAAGTGGAATTTCTCATTATTAAAGATTTCAAAAGCAGACCCCCCGACGCTATATTGACTAACGACATCACGGAGAAACCGAGCAGAAAACGCTGCAAAATTAATGAGCAAATTCTTGAAGAGAAATGTTGGGTTTTTTTCCCCTTTCCTTTCTCTCTTTTCAAGTTGCCAATTTCAAATAAAGTGACAAACAAAGGTGAAACGCTCAGAGGGACAGCACGAGCATCGAGAAATGGGTTTGTTTCTTACGACAAGTTTAATTCGTCAAATTAAATTAATTCCCCGTAAATATGCATTCTTAGAAAAAAGAAAATACACTTTGGAGGACAATACTGATTAGATTACAAATTACTTTATTCGTGTATTTGCATATTTTCGTGCGAAAAGCACTCGACAAAATTCACATCCTCATCGGGACCGCGTAAAGTGGCATCCTTATGAAATCAAACAAAGATTATTAACTTTCTTTAATTAAATTCTGAAGTACCTACAAGTATCTTAAAGACTACATAATATAGTTACCTTTAATAAAATTCGCATGGCGAACTTAACTTAAAAGTATAAACTTTTCAAGAAAATTTGAATTTCTTCAGAGATGCTCTTCAGAGAAGGAGAGTCTCAAATTAGCGATCAATTAACGAGCTCTTTAAGCTGCAGTGATAATTACGCGATTTCTTTTAGCGCAGATTTTCGTTTAACCCTTTATAAAAGAAATCATATTAGAACTTTATTAACAATTAATAATTCTGTGGCTTTCGGGAATGTCTTTCTTGCGTGTATTTGATTTCATCGAAAGCGGATGCGTTTCTAAATTTAATTTAGGTGCGTTTCATCTGGATTTGGTAATTATTATAGACAGTCGATGAACGATTAAGGCAAAAAATGACAACAGTCATCCTGTTACGTCGTCAATATAGTTACGGTTTTAATTAATTTTAATAATTGAATTCCCTATAAACTCTCCATTCAAACACTAAAATGTATTTGAAGAAAATTGGAACAGTTGAAGTTGAATTGAATGATATTAATAGAAAAAAATGGAAAGAAAAATTTTGCGACCTGGATTCGAACCACGAACCACGAGTATCACGCTTAACTGTGTCTGCGATAGCCTAATTGGTAGAGGCGTCGAGCGTGATATTCGCGGTTTCTGGTTCGAATCCTGGTCGCAAAAATTTTCTTTTCATTTTTTCATTTAAAATTATTAACTGATATTTGGAGAATTAACTCCAGTTTCATTCATTATTTATTATATTGAATTGAAGACAAAAATCGGAAAAATTAGGCTAAGATATGCTTATCGAAACTCCGAAACTCAACTCTTCTGTTATACACATTGGCCATTGGATTAGAAATATCTGTTTAAACGTATGTAAATTAAAGTTTTCTGCGAAATAAGCATATTCAATACAGTCAGACCTCGGACATTCGCTCAGTGGTTACGTGATCGCCTCTGAAGCCCGTGTACGCGGGTTCGATCCCGCAACCACTGAGCGACGAGGATTTTTCAGGGGGAAATCCTGATGCCTCTGATGCCCGAGTACGCGGGTTCGATCTCGCAACCACCCGAGGACGACGAGGATTTTTCAGGAGGAAATCCTGAGATCACGCACTTCCTTCGAAAAGGAAGTAAAGCCGTTGGTCCCGTGTAGTCATTTGCCGGCTGCATGTTAGAGAACCCTTGCGAGGCAAAATTTGCGGCCCCTATAACGCCGTCCTGAAATGACCCATAGTATTAGAGGGGACCAGGTGATCTATATGGTATTTAAGTATGTAAAGGAGTGAAATTCGATGTGCATATTCGCCTCGTCAAAATCTACATTCCTATGAACTTTGGGCCAAATTGTCCCAGCGAGGTAGGAGTTGTGGGAGGTAGGAGTCGTGGGATTTGAAAGGGACGTTAATACCAACTAAAGCAAGCCAAACCAAATCGGACATTCGCGCTTCGTGATTCGCGAAAATTTCTTTGGAACTGAATTTCTTTGCATCCGCGATTTTTTCGCACATCCGTGATAGTGTGTAATTTACGTTAAACATTTATTATTTTAAGGGTTATGTATTAAGGTAACTTTTAAATGAAATTAAGTGTTTGGGAGCATGACTAGGGTCATATTTATGGTTTCAACTACAGGAACAAGCATACATTACCACGCATAGTGACTTTACCAAACATCTGCGAATCCTCCTCATTCGCGACGGGTTCTGGAACCTTATCTCGCGAATGTCCGAGGTCTAACAGTATCATTGTTAACAACAGCTGATCATTAGTATAGAATGGCTATTGAATTTCTACAATATCTTCCTCGATCGGTAGTAGAAAGGGGTGCTTATTAATGAAAGAGGATGTAACATTTTCTTGGTTTTACAAAATCAATAAGATTCGATGCTTGTAAATTAAAATAGAAGCGAAAATCTACGGCATTCATGACATGCCGAGCTGCAATATCATTAATTTTCAATTTACAAACAAATTAGGTTTTAATCGATTCTAAAGTCAGAAGAATCTTTGATTTTTTAGCATGTTTACAGTAGTTTTCTTTCCTGCTATTACAGCACTACATCTAATCTGTTTAAATACGCGTATTGATTTTTTGTTGACTTCTTATTGAGTTCCTTCAAAGTATTTTCTCCGTAACTTGTGGATTGTAATTTAAAATTCAGTTAGTCTTTTTCATTTCTATGATAAACGGTAATAAACCCATGATTATAATAACAAGCTAAATTAATTCCCTTTTCTGAAGAAATTCCTCGAAAATATGTTTATAATGAATAAAATATAGGATTTAAATTAGCTTTCGCTAAATTAATTCCCTTTTAATCATGAAATCATTTTTATTTGACGCCATGCGTGGCTTAGAGTGGAAAAGCATATGTCTCCGGATGATGCAAAAATCGGATAAAATAGAGGAAAAAAACTTAAAGGGACGTATAAGCGACTGGTTGGTTGTTAAATATTGAATGGAGGTTCAGTGTTCCGTGATTTTCTTCTCAAAATACGACTACGAATAGACTTTTCCTTTACCTTATCTTTTGCAATATTAAAACAGCTGCACATGAAAAACCAACCGAGAATGAAAATACCGTATAAGCAAAATTCCATAGCCTAACAAGTACATTCAACTTTTATAGACACTTTATTTGCTCTTTCCAATAATTTAAGTTTCAAATCTGCTCTCTGTCGAACAACAAGACGTCATTCACTTGTCTGTTTTCACTCCGTACTTTGAAGTTCGGAGACAAAATATAAATTTTGAATGTATTTCTGCATACAAGCTTAAAATAAAAGCTTTCTTTGCTTGCTTAGAACGTTAAGAGGCCAAATTTTTTTCGTATTTAGAAAAATTATTCAAATCTTTTAATGCAAAAAAACAAGCATTTCCATCCGTTTCGTAAAAAAACGATTGTTTCTTCCCGTAACGGATGCGCAGTGCACAGAATGGAATAAGCTATATACATGTACAAACATTAGAATTAAAATTGTATTAATTTCCGAGTTTATTTGTTCATTGGATACAAATATCCACTTATTTTGTTTCCTAATATCTTGTTCTTTGAAATTAATCGATTTAAAAACTCGTGAATTGAAGTAATAGTTTTTTGAAGTGATGATATCATAGATTGACGTTTTTAAACATTTTTGGTTTCTTGTTTAACAAATCGTTTTCTTTTAATGTATGTAACATGTATTAAATGTATGTTGTAATGTTGTATTGAAAAATGACTTTTCGAGACGAAATATTTTAGTTTAGACATTTAATAATCTTCGAGACGGTTGGCAAATGGACAGTATTAAAAGATCTAAGAATAGCAAAATGATAGTGTTTTTATTAAACCTACGCGTTTCGAAATAACATTTTGTCATAAGGGTAGTCGTTCCCTACCCTGATGATGAAATGTTATTTCGAAACGCGTAGGTTTAATAAAAACACTACTATTTTGCTATTCTCAGACCTTTTTTTTCACTCTTGTATCAAGCAAAATAGACCACGATGCAACTATTAGTTTAAAAGATTGGCAATGTAAGCAAATTATTCTTTTTTACAAATCACGTTTTTATACTCAATTTTACTGAAAAATTTTGGCTATTTAAAGTGGGCGATTTCCGTATGAGAGAATAATTTTCAACTTTATAATTATTAAGTAGCGGAAGAATGGATCTATCTACTTACTGTTTTCACAATGCCCGTCTGTCTGTCCGTCCGTCCCCTTCATAATTTCCGCATTTTTTGAGGTAGAAGGTTGAAATTCGGAATGTAGCTTACTATAGGCATGTGCACTTTCACTATTTAGTTTCGTTTTGATTGGCCCACTGGGTTCGGAGTTTCGGGGGCGGAAATTAGAGGGGACCAAAAGGTCTACGCGTATTTATGCAAATAAAGGAGTGAAATTCGGTATGCAGATACCTCTAAGCAAGATCAACATTACTGTAAAGTTTGGGCAAAATTGTGCCAATAGGGTGGGAGTTGTGGGGTGGCAATCACTTGGTCAAGAAATTTATGGCAACATATAGTGTATGATATAATATCATTCGATCGAAAATGATGAGAAAGGAAAGAAGATAGGGTTCTTTTATATTTTCTAAATACAAGGTTCGAGAAAATCAATTTTTGATTTAAAAAATGGGAGTTAAAAAGTGCAGATGAAGGAATAAAAAAAAAAATAGATGAACTCCGGGCTTCCGCTACTTTCCTATACCTTCCTCGGGAGGCTTAATTTCTTGTTTAATGTCGTAGAATCATCTTGAAATGCATATTATTCTTTAAAAAATGATATTCGTAATAAATCTTATATATTTATTATATTTTTTGCGGAATACCAAAACAACTTAGCAACCTGGTGGAACTTTGGTTGAAAAATAAGACTTAAGGCCTTATACATTTATTAAAAAAATTAAGAAAATAGGATAAAAAAGTTGAAATATCTTCACGTGAAATTTTAGAGATATTATATTTCCATTTATTTATCGGTGATAAAAATAATAGTTCTTCTTACTTATCTTTAGGAATCCTTTAATCGAAATAAACAGTTTCATATAAATTCATAATTTCAATTCAAACTAATTATTTGTAGGAATGCGACATGCAATCCGAAAATCTGTTTGCTTAAATTTGCAAGCATGCGAAGCAAAAATTAGCGTAAATGTTAGTGTTTGTTTTCGAAAACATCTCATTTCTGTATTAATTTTTCTTCCCTTTCGAACCCTGTAATCACAGGAAGAGCTGGGAAGAACAAATAGTTGGAGAAGAGCGGTCGGTTGGTTATTCTTGGAGCGTAATCATCAATGTTTGTTCATTCGATTGCCGTTTTTTGAGGGGAGGGAAGTGAATCCCAGTCAACATTGACGAACGACAAAAACTTCTCTTCAAACTGCTAATGGTTCGGTTGCCGCTCTCTTTTCCTCAGCAAACAGTCAATTAAGAACAACAAAACGGGTGGAAATGAGACCCTCTTGCCAACACTCTTCCCCTTTATAACCGAAACCAATTTCTTCTTCTTCTCTCTTTCATTTTTTTTATATCACTAGAAACGATAATTTCATTAAAATCCAAACCAGATGACGAACAAATTCAATATTGATTCACCTGATGGCTGCCCCTCCACACTAATTGGATTGCTTCATAAAAAATAATTGTGAAAATAGCCTCGGAGAAATTCATTTCAAACACTTCGGCTTTACTTATAGAAACAATTCGATGTTCTTCTCAAGTACTCTTTTTCTCCTCCTCTCAACCGAGTTTCTAATTAGTTTGCATGTTTCCAATTTTACGTTTTTAGCATATTTAATGAATATATTAGGGGTTTTATTGTACTTCATTTTCTTATATTTAACTCCGAGGCATCCTTCAAAGCCGAAAGGCTTATATTCTTTTTCAAGAATTGAACCGTATAAAGGTAATTCTTTTTGGAATTGTAAGTAGTTTTGAATTTTGACAATTTCATTAAACCAATTTAACAGCTGAACGTCAAACTTTGTAAAATATTAACCATCAATGGCATCAACCGTGTATTAATGAAATGAAATTTACAAATCATCAGAAGATATAATTCTAAAAAGGAACTGAACTCTTAGAGAAATGACAAAGTTTTACTCCCAAGACTTCCAATCGCCAAATCGATCAATTTATTGTTTACAAATAATTTCAACTAATTTACTTAAATAAAAAAACAACCGAATATTTTTCAAAATATTTATGACATCAATTACAGCAGCAATCGATAATGTCCTCCACGTGTTCTTTCGCCATCTGGCGAGGAGTGATGACGCCATGGAGTTATTTTCATTTTGTATGAAACTAAAGTCTACCCAGTAAACCATTATAGGGTTTCATACATCGGTAATTGAAATCGTTACAGTAGATTAGACCAGGAGATTAGACAATGCAGGCTTTCTCATCGAATAAGTCAATGTTACATTAGAGGGCTGTACCTATCGTCTGTTGACAATCGATTGCATCAGTCGCCCTTATTGCCGCCGGTATAAAGATTTGTTTTAACTTAAGATACAGTCAAATTAGACGAGAATGACAACTGAATCAAAGTTGATTACTGAAAAGATATAATTTTTATTGAAGTTAAAATATTATTTTACAGTTAAAAGACTAACAATAAATGAAAATAAGAAATGAATCCAAATTTTTCTCTTTATAATCAACTTTTGAAGTAAGTTAATTCTTGAAAAAATTAAGAGTTGATTAGATTCTTAACGAAGATCAAATTCATCAAAATGCGTCAAAGGAATTATGGGCAAGACTGGATTTCATTACTAAAACCAATGTTAAAAAACATCTGGAGGAGAGGCGGCAATCGCCCTTGAGCATCTCAAGACGATCGAAATATATAGGGAATTAAATTATATACTTAAGCTATATAATTTCCATTGATTTATCAGCTAGACAATTATCACCTCAACATTTTCCATTTTCATGCGGACTAATGTATAAATTGAAGTTGTATTTCTACAGTTAAATGCATACGTACATGCCTTAACGACTTAATACATCATTTTATATATCATCGCCACCATCATATTGAACGTTTATCGGTCCACTGTTGAATGTAGGCCTCTTCTAAACGTTTCCAATGTATTCTGTCCTGGACTTTGTTTTTTCAATTGACCCCCAATACATTCCTGAAAAGTCGCTCCATTTTGTATTGGTCCTTGGTCCTCTAATATTTCGTGGGCACCAATCAGTGATGGCGAAAAATTCTATATAGATCTAAAATACGATGTCTGTTAAAAACAAAACAAAAAAACAACAAAAAAAAACTGGACTTTTGCCATAGCGAACGGACCATGGCACCGATTGAGTTCTTTTAAAAGCACAACCTAGTGGCAACCTTTGGTACTTATTACTGGTCCCCTATTTGCCTTTGGAACAAATCTTTCGCTAAAATATATGAGGTGTAACATACTCTTTACACCCCTGAAGTTTCAGGATTATTCATCAAGTATTTTTCTAGATATTCGACAAAACGTTCATAGAAATTTATCATAGAAATTTTTTTAATTGTTCAATTTACTAATATAATTGATTACTATACAAGGTGTTTTTGAATTGAGTATAGATTTTTTGGGAGATGATAGAAGAGGTCCTTAGAAGCATTGTTCGAAATGACCGCCATTTGCTTCATAGCACAACTCGCAACGCCTTATGATGGATACCATGAAATCTCCTTGACGAAGTTTGTCCTAAGACTTTTCAACAAACAAGCACGTGCACCTTGAAATTTCTTTGCAAACAATTAGTTTAAAAGTTATTACAGTAGATTGCTTGTGTTAATTGTTAAAAATAAAATAATCTAGGCCTACGAATGCACACTGCGTCCCGGTGTCATTTGATTGTTCAATGCAGTATTGTAAGTAAACGGAGCTGCCGGGACCCCATGTTCATATGACAAAAAACACTTCTAAGGACCTCTTCTATCATCTCCCAAAAATTCTGTACTCAATTCAAAAACACCCTGTATAATAATTTACAGTTTACAATAAATGTTGGAACATGTAATCCACCTTTTTCCATCCATTTTCTCACTCGGGAGCCACATAATCTTTGCACATTTCTGAGCATACAGTTATTCCCATTTCTGAAGATACAATTTCCTGTGTGATTGTATCTTTTAATGCTTGTAGTGCTCTCTTTTAAAGTTATCTTTTAATTTCCGTTTTATACTAAATAAAATTATACATAATACTTAACTGATCAAAATAATGTTAAAATAAAAAAAAATTCTGTGGTAAATTGCCTAAGGATCCAGACTTTTGCACCATCGATTTCCGAAAATGAATGACTAACATTTTATGATTTTTATAACTTTTTTATTTAATTTGACTAGAAATTTGTTTTTTTATTATAACGAACAGATAGTATCAAATTTATGTTGGCAGTCTTGAATATTACCCATACTGCATTGCGGCAAGCATTTTGTTGTTTGATGTAAACAAGAAAAAGCTCAGTGAGCACTTTTGGACGTATATGCGCCTAAATTGGAACAAGTAACGGGCTGTGTGCTCCCAGTAAATCATCTAAGTTTAGGGAAATAGGTGGCAGACGAGCTGAGTTGCGAACAAAAGTCATGTGCGCTCTGAGTATCTAATGGTTTGCGGAATTAAGTATATTGTCACTGTCCAGCGCAAGTTTAGACAATTTTAACAAAGGTAAAAAAAAAAGTGTAAAAGTGTGCATTTGTTAAAAAAAATTAACATCCTAGTGCCATCCAATAAAAAAGTTTGAAAATCACAAAATGTTGTCATTGTTTTTCGGAAGCCGTGTATTTTTGCGAATTAGTAATAATGAGTTTGAAAAATGAACCATTTGACTGCATATGAATTCAAAGTTTATAAAACCGGTTAAAGTTACGTAAGCAAGTTTGTATCTTCTTCGTAAGAAGTAAAAACGTCTTACCAGAAATAAGCATGTCTTAGGACGTATGTTTGATATCGCTAGTAAGTAAATGCACATTATTGGTGCCTGCATTGATTTATGGTAATCTTGAGAAACTGAAAAGAATAAATGTCTTTGTTCAATAAAAAGTTTGGTTTTAGACCAATAACTGCACCATGTACTAGCTCTTATTCCGACAGACATTAATATGGCTGATTCAATCTATAATTCTCCCTTGAGAAGATTTAATACACGACGCATGTAAGAAAGGAAAGCCTCTAAACCAGAAAGAGAAACAAGATATGAAACATCGGATACGTATTTAGAAGGCGATTATTTTTTTATTATTTGCACAACGAATTGACTAATAGCCTATAGTGAAAAGATAATTGAGTAATAGCCTTGAGATATTGACAGATAATGTCTTATTTAAAAAAAACCTAAATAATGTAAATGAAGTGTAATTCTCACCATAATATCTCATAGTGACTCCCCTGATCTCCGACTTTTGATATAAACATTAAAATATCGATCGGGCTTAATTCGTTGCCAACAGATGGATAGGCCTATAAGGTTTTTTTTAGCTTAGTTCAAACGGATTAAAAAGTTGCTCTAAGCGAAATTAAGATGGAAAAAATTGTACCTTAAAAGAACGATAAGCACTTTAAAGACGACAGATATTTGTAACCCTTCCTAATAAATACATAATGGAACATAAGTAAAATAACGAACAGCCATCCGTTTTACAAATGCTCTTGATATACTTTGCCGGAGAAATTTTGCTTAACGAAGACTTAAATCTTCTTAAGTAAATCTTTCTCAGTAAAGAACAATAAAACTAGAACTCAATTAAGAATGGCTTCCCATTTCAATTAAAGACGTTTAAGCACTCCTCAATTACTCAAATGGTTTGCTTTACATTACGTACGGAGTGGCAAGAAAGTATAATTTATTTTAACTATTCACCGACACTATGAGCAGTTGGCCCTCCGATCAATTCAAGTATTTTTCGTTTGCTTAACGGGAGGAAAACCGAGTTTTCAGTGGAGAAAGAAAAATTCAAGTTGAACCCTTAAATTCTCGTGTCTCGTGTCGTAGCGTTTGAAGCACTTTATTCAAGAGACAGGTCATATTGAAATTGTGTTCCCAACCATAAATCTCTCCATGTTTTGCCTCTTCAGGTAAAAGTTAAGCAGTCAAGTTGATGCATTGCCACCGCCACTTGATTCATTCGTCCGTCAATAATGAATCGAGCTTAGCACTATGGAAATGAGTTGAAGTAGTTGAAAATGTTGATTATTCAGCGCTCTACACAATGTCCACATGCAATAAGTTAAATGTTTTTCGAGTTAAAACGTCAATAAACATTGTCGAACCTTTACAAGCCACAATGGGAATGTTGACTAGAAATCGAACCGAGTTCTTTATTATTAGATTGTGTTTTGTGAAGTGTTTAGACTCATCCGTTGAGTGCATTCGATATCTCCTCCGGCTTAAATACCCGAACCCAATAATCTTTTTTTTTCTATTCCCAGACGCCGTCTTCTTCTTGCTTTTACCCGTCAGACAGTTCTTTTCCATTTCGTGATTACTTAATCTACCGCGATCCCATTTGTCTATCGATTCGGTTAGAAGTTTAAAAAAAAGCAGAAATAGGAAAGAAATTTTTACTGATTTGATTCACTTTGGGTAATTCTAATCTATCTTCCTGCGTTAAATGCTTCCCAAATGGTTTTTGCTGTTTCTTCCCTTTTCATCAACCAAAGTTCGAACCAGAAGGATAAGTTTAAAAAGGATAAAAGAAACATCGACTAATTCACCCTTTCGATCCGCACTTGTCACTCACTTAGTAAGGTAGAATATTAGAATTTTCCTTTCTATTCTGCGAGAGAGATCCTTCACGGTGTACATGAAGTAAGAGAGCTTTAGATACTTGAAAGAGGGAGAGGAAAATTTTGCATCAAAGGAGAAAGTAGTAGAGAGCTCTCCTACAAGAAGCTTAAAGGAAAAGGAAAGAGGAAAAAAAAGGCATCTTCACTCCTTTCAAGTTGTCGTGTATCGAGGGAGGAGGATTGAAGCTCATCCGAGACGAAGGCGACCGACAGATGGGAAAGGATACAGACCAGAAATCGATGAAAGAAGGCTGCCAAAAGGAAAGAAAGGATCAGGGGTAGTGTGGAGGATACAACGAAGGTAATAGCATAGTGCAGACTCAGTCAAGGTAGCAACTGCAGTTACCCAACGGAAAAGAACGAACGTGTTTGTGCGCGATTCGTGTCTTGCTTGCGGTTAAACTCGTTTCTTCTATTTCGCCACTAAAGATGATTGCAAACATTATAACAAGGGAGGGCCGCTTTGCTGTCTGCATGTTATCATTGGAAATAGTCTATGTTTTCGTTCCCGCTGGAGAGGCTAAATCCAGGATTTGACGAGAAATGTTTTTTAGAAATAACCCTGATTCGATTTAAGGAATGAAATTCGCAAGTTCAATTTTTGACCATTTAGATGTAGATTAAATTAGAAATGATTTTATATAAATTTAATATGTAGATTAATTTTTTTATTTATTATGGCTTCAGTTTTTCTAATTTTTTTTTAGCTCTGAGTATTCCTAAAACTGAATAATACTCAAATTTTGTCGAAACTCTTATAACGTGCGCCAATTTGATTTTCTGGAAAAAATTCTTGCTTTAATAAACTTCAAAATCTTCATAGTAAATAAACATCTTCACAATAGGACCATTTGGATCCGAGTGTTTTTATTTATTTACAAGAAGTAAACAATACTTTATTGTCATATGGTGTTGAAAATAATATTATAAATTACATGTTAGTACTATTATGCTAAGATCCACTGTCTCGTATTGGTTTACGTGCTTCAAGATGTACTTCTTGTGTTCGGCTTTCCATTGCTACTATTAATTACCGGACGCAGATTGGAATCATCGATACGACATATTTTAACAATAAGGCAAATTGTGACAAAGTTTTATTTTCTTAGCTGCGCTTATTAACCCCATTGATTGGGCATGATTTTTGCCTGTTTGGGAGATGACTTTTTGGAAAATGACCATATTTTTTTATAATGTGGCCAATTCTGTTCTGATTACATTATTATAAATTATAAATAGAGTTATCACTTTCTCTAAAATTTGTGGTTTCCAAATTAATGATTGGGTGGAAGAAATAAGTTCTTTAAATCAGAGTTATGCAACTTTTTCTATCTTCTGAGACACATCCCCCAACAAAATATTTGTCAAGGATCCCATGGAATTTAGCATTTATTAACGACTACATTTATAACCTGTCGTAATCACAAACCGAATTCCAATTTTTAATCCAAATTCTTCAATGTGTTACATGCGTATTCATTCTTCTGTGGACATCTAATGTGTATTAATACTTACAAGGGAATCCCTCGAACATGTATATCACAGATTTCCACCAAATTGAAACATGTTATTCAATTGAAGCTACAATAGATGCTTGCAAAATAAGAGAGTGCGAAATTTTGTTTCTTTCAAAATAAACCACGAAAACGAAAAAATTTGAGCACACATAGTCATACAAGGACTCCATTGTTAAAGCGGTGTATGTGTATTAATGCGCTTAATGGAACTTCTTTCTTCCACTACTCACAGTAATAAGCACGAATCAACTTCAGATTAAATAGACAGCAGCAGACGGCAATTGAATGGCTTCTCAAGTTTCTAAACAAACTTAGTTTTTAAAAATAGATTATTACAATTAGCTAATTGTCTTCCAGTACAAAATGTGTAGAGTAATTAATAACCATTTCCTTAATTTATTATTTCATTTTATTAAGTAATTCGGTAATCAAACACGGGGCTGGCTTCATGTGCAACGTCGAGTAATACATTGCGTTTGTGAGGGGGAATGTATCGCGGTGCTTTATAATTTTTAAATAAAAGTAGTATTCATGGATGCCTACCTCATCTTATCAATTATTTCGAGACGAATAATTGTACAGCAAAATTAGGGTTTTATGCTTAATAACAATGCTCTAACTGCAATTCTTTGGCGATCGCCGCTATCAAGTTTGCTTCCCCTCTTTCCGTCATGTTTGTTGAACTCTGCGCACTTCCGGAGCGCTTCACTGCCGCGCCCCGCTATCGCTTCCACAGTGTGCTTGCGCGCAAAAAAAAGGATATGTGGGGTTCCTTGTTAGTGGAATTTTTTTAAAAATTTATTTTAAGGTTATGAAGTGAGTCTATGAATTAATATGGTGCCGCATGATAAACGACAGAGTCCCATGATGCCATTTTTTTTTATTTTACTATTTAGTCGTGTCCATCCGAGAAAGGACAGTTTCTCAAACATCACTAAAGTATGATGTGGAACAAATTTTAATTTAATTTCTTGTGGTCCAGGCTTCTAAAAATTTAATTTAAATTACTGTACATCAAAGTTGAGTACGTGAATAAGGAGAATAGTAATCTTTTGCTTAAACTGAGTACTGCGCAGGCAAATAGCGATCAATTCTACTGAAATTCGAAATACTGATAGTCCTATCATGAACTTGTCAAATGATGTTTTTCATTTATTAAAAAAATGAAAGATTTTTTTCTTTGGAATGTCTTTAATGCGTTATCGGCGTAACGATTATTTCGTTGAAGAGAAATAAGTAAATTCCTCTGGATGCTAGCTAATGTCAGGCTATAAATACGATAGATTTTGATAGCAGCTGCAAACTGTACCAAAACCTTCTGACACCACCTTTAAAGTCGAATTTAAATGAAAGATATACAGTATGTAAGATAAACTGTTAGAAAGAGGAGAGTACATTGTTGTAGCCTTTGTAATCAGGTTGCTGATATCTCTTAGATTGCTAATGTGAGAGCGTAATAAAACCGTGCTCCCATGTTATCGAATAGCTGCCGCACTTTCTGTCGCTAGAGGGCGCGTTTCCTAAGTCTCTATCTGTTCGGGAAAACTCAGATTTTTTATGTAAAAATAGATATAATTTTATTTGTAATTAATTATTCTATTTTTTCTATTCTTTAAGATTTTTTTACTGTTTTGCAGGCAGTGAATGTTGAGTATATATTGTTTTAATAAATGTTAATTAAAAAATCTCCATGTGATTTTCACTGTCTGCAGCTAGTTGTCCCTCGCGAATAATTTTCGTGAACATGAGGATGTGTGTCCCACTATTGTTGACGTTCTTTCCGTGGTTACTGTTTTTTTATTTCAGACAAACCACTTCCAGCTTCTGGCTTGACCAGTCATCCCTCCTTCTGGTCCTCCACGTCCTTACTAGCCTGCAGCATAACGTTCAACTTCCATTTATCATTTTCATTCCAATGTTCTGCAAATTATTCCTACCCTGCCGTTCGATGTTTAGTTTCTTATTGAATTTCTCACTTTCTAGCGGCAGCTATGATTCATTACCGAGCAGCATTGTTTTGCGTGTTTACCCGTAAGGTAATAATGAAATTTCTTTTAATGCTATTTCAACAATAACGCGCATAAGGGACGCCATGCTGCACATTTCAATTCTTATTTCCCATTAATAATTATGATTTCGCAGTCTTTCTTTAGACATTAAATGGGAATTTGAAATTTCTTTTTCCGTATTCTTTATAAGGAATTGGTCTGTCTCAATTCTTTTTATATTTAATCTCAATTCGCTCAATGTAGCGATTAATATTTCTCGTTACAGTGTTTTGCTGTATTTAACGTACATTTAAGTATTTCTTTATTTTATTCCGAGAAATATTTTCTTTTGTAATTGAGATCGCAATGCCTATTCCTCAATTAAATCATATTGTATAGAACATTTCTTTTGTACAGAATTTTTGTATTTTATAAATAAATATCGCAATTTTTAAACCAAAATAAAAGTCGTTTAACGAGCCACGTTTACTCTTAAGTTTTGGGGTTCTTTCTTTTAAAGTACCACCCATTAAATTCTATTTATTTTGCTTCCCCCTCTGAACACTATCAATACAAATAATTATGTTCTAAAGAGCTTATTTTGAAGCTGGAAGCTTAATAGTATATCCTTATCCAAAACAACAAGTTTATTTTTTTGGTAATAAAATCTCTTTTTATTTCCTATTCCAAAGAGATGATTTGTATATGCTGTGATACTTTGCTTTGAGAAATATTCAGAAAGGTAATTGTTTAGAAATTTTTGACATTTAAAAAGCTTATTTACATTGTATAACAATGAAACATGTAAATTAATATAGAAAAATAACGAATTACTTTAATACTGTGGATGCCAGTTCCTTAAAATACAAAGTAAGCCCGCTTTTCCACAAAGATTTGTGGAAAAGCGAACTTAACTTTATACTTTTTAATTTTTCAAATCTCATTCAGTAATTTTAAATATGTTTCCTTTTTTCTCATTAAATTAAGTTCAGGCGGTATTTCAAACATGTAGTATTTACGATTTGTTTGAAGTATAACTTCACTTTATTATTATCATCTTCTCTTTGAGATGTAATATGATTGTTATTTTACCTTTTTTATGAGGAGAAAAACTCGCTGATTCTCACTCATGTTAAATTCATCTGTTTGTGTCGAATTATTCTCCATTTTCTTCACATCTAACGAAATTCTGGTTTTCTGTTAATGAATGTATAATTCAGTCAGGTAAAAAAATATGGCTTTTCAAGAGACAACAAAGTTTGCAATAAAATTCTTTTCTCATTATGTCGTGTAAAATAATAAAACTAATATTTCAAACAATTTTAAGTGTGAATGATTTTTGTCTGTTTATGCGCATAAGGAATATTAAAAAAGTTAATTGTAATCAAAGTTTCCCTAATATAAAAAAATTAAAAAGTTTTTTTAAACGAACTCTTTGAATAAACATCAAAAGATTTTGATTCTATGTGTATAATTTCCATTTATGGAAGAATTTTTTCTTGACGTTCCAAAATCACTGCCTTTTGATCGGGTATTGTGCATAATTTTTTTTCGGAAAGGTGGATTCAGGTGCTATCGACACATACAGAGAAGAGAAGAGATCGCAGCGACTTTAACAGATCAAAGAATGAGATTGGATAGAAAGAGAAAGAGAGAGAGAGCGAGAGCGCGAGCGAAAGTGTGGTCTGTGTGTGTGTATATAAACATTATTCACGTCACTCAAGGCCTCAACCGTCATAGAAAGAGAAAGTAAGAAGAGGATGGGAGGTGGGAGTCGGTTGGTGGGTGTGTTGAAAAAAGAGGAAAAAGCTCACCATGGAGTGCTCTGTCGACCGAGAGGGAGAGAAGAAAACATTTCCCCGAGCTTTTAAGAAAACGAGGGAAGAGCGCAGTTCATTCTTCATTTGATTTGATAAAAGTAGTTCAACCTCAGTTTCTCCTTCTTCAAATAGATGACATGAGGGATAAAGAAGAAGGTGGTGATAAAATTATGAAGATGCGTATAATAAAAGAAAAGGAGGGGCGAGACGAGAAGATCTGCGAAGGAAGAGAGAAGAGAACGCACCTGTGTTCGTTAGACGGAGTTCATTCAAAGTCAAATGATGAGGAGAAGAAAGGAGATAAGAAGCACAAAAGCAGACCAATTGCAAATCGACGATGACGTCACTCGACGAAGACTGGCATTCGACAACCTCTTGGGAAAAGAAAGGTAGAATATGAAAAAAAAAAGTTTGTTATGGGGCCAAATTTGAATTAAATTGTAATAAATTGTCTGGTGTACAAAATATGAAAAGCTGCCCGATTTCTGATAGATAGTCCTAATGAGAACAACGAAAGGAAACTAGAACACTTTTCATGATTATAGAATTAATTTTTTCAAATAAGAATACAACAATTTATGTATTTCAAAATGATTGATAACGGTTGAGATATAGACACACACATTAAAATCTGTTCAATAATAGTTGGACTGGGCTGGTTGGACGCTCTCTTAGATTGTTGAACCTTGGTTGCAAAATAAACGTAACAATGTTCAGGTTATAACAGATTATTAAGTAATATGATTGTTGATGGCTGCAGCAACATTGGTTTACACTTTTTACTAAGTGCTTTAGCTAAAAGCTACTCATAAGAATGCAAACATGGTCTGTACATTTATCAGTCTCATCGGGATCTGAGAAAGAATGTAACCATCATTGTCTCCATCTTGGGATGGTTGTACGAGACTTACCATGGTTGCTATAAAGCAATTGTATGACTGGGTAAATTGGAATTGCTTTTGTTTTAACGTGAGTGTTGAACAATAAAATTGACGTTGAAGGAATTAAATGAACTAGTTGCTTATTTAAAATTAAAATTACTTCTGCCACAGAGCTAAAGCTCCTTTTAGCAATGTTTGCAAGATTTTATTTTATTGTATTTTTATAACCGACTCCGGTGATATTGCCGAACATGAGAAGAACTGTACAATATGTGGGAATATAAATTTCGAATGATTTTATTGGCTGTAGATCATGATCGACGGATTACGTAAGTTTGCAGCTAATTAGTGCATTAATTTCGAATAGGACAGCTTCTATTCATCGATTGTGTTATCGAGGAAATCTGTTTGAATATAAAATGATACTTCTAATATTATAGACGCTAGCAAGCCATTTAAAAATGAAGTACATGAGGTTAGATTGAGTTTGGTGTTTATGAACGCAATCATAGTAAAACAAACTAGATATTAAAGCTGTTAAGAAATTCATTGAAAGTATTTAAAATAAAAAACATTAGAATCATTTTTGTTTATATTTAATAAACAAATTTTATGTAAGTTCAATAAAAGTTTCAACTCGGAAATCATTAACTTATTTGGCTTTACTAAGGATTCATCTTTACGTTTAAAAAAATTCTTTGAACAAATCAAAATAGAAAATTTGATTGGATAAATTAGTGAAATTTTCAACATTATTATTTTAATTTGTGCAACGGTTTTAAATTTACAATTGTTATCACAATTAATATTGGTATTGCAGAGCGGATTTGTTTCCATTCGAAGGGAACGTAAATTCCATAGTTTGAACGGCAAGATTAATATATCAGACACATATTGATTGACAGAATTGTATGACATTACTTGTGTGTTATCATTGTAACATTGAGGTTCAACCATTGACAATTTAGCTGCGCTGGTTTCAAGTGAAAATCGATTGTTTTTGTTATTACTGTAATCTACAGTCTTTCTTGATGATTAAATTCTCATTCATATCTGCATTTGAAGAATACGTAATATTTAATACTAATCTTTAATTATATAAACAGTTTTCGAATTCTAAATTCGATTACTTCAAGCTTTTAAAAGTTTATTAAAAGGTCAAGAATAAAATTTTAAAGAGAAATCTTTTTGACATATGACTGGAACGAATAAATGAAAACGAACGCTGAAATCGCTTTACTTCCGTATTAATAGGCACGTGGCGTAATTTTGTTCGTATAAACCGATTTGAAATTAAATCTCTTGAATATTCATACTAGGTGTAATTAATTGTGATTAAAGATCTGATTGGTATGACTCATGATTCTCAGATAAGATTATGAATGATAATAATCATAATTTACTCTTTGTGTGTTAATATCTAGAGCAGTACACTTATTAAGCTTTCCTCCACGATTTATCGCCTTTCTGAGGTCATAAAGGCGCAGTTAAAGTAAATAACAAAAATGAATGTATTTTGAGGAAAAATAAGTTATAAAATATGAGTAAGATTCAGTATAATACACTCGGTATCTCCATGTCTGAGATGGATTCTAGTATTCGCGGAAGGTAATTGGCGAGTGACGTCACTTCTACATAACCCGCGGCTGACGAGAAATACATTTCTCGTCAGCCGCGTACATAACCAATTAACCTCGTGTTCCATAACCTTTTATGGTTGATATATAACTATTTGAGATGGTTAAATAGGATTTTTAATTCTTTTCTTTGTTTGGTAATTTTATATTAAAAACAATTTTTAAAAAACAACATAAACTTATTAAAACCTTATTATTTGATCAACACGTAATCAAAACTTATCTCTGAGGCCCTTCAACGGGTTGGGTTTATTCTAAGAGTAGGCAAGAACTTTCAGAGGCCTGATTATGCCAGTGTACGTTTTAACATCCTGGTTCTTTCCAAAATTAAATATGCGATAACTATTTGGGAGCATTGTATAAAATAGGTTTTTAATAATGCTAAAAGATTGTATTTTAGATTTTTTCTTATGATGTTTTCTATTTTTAATAGAAATCATAGAAGTTACTTTTACACTGGGATTAAGGGTAAACTTGAAGAGTTGGATCATGACGAGCTCTTTCAAATGAAATCACTTAATCTAGTCGTTTAAATTATTAATGGGGAGTATATTGCCCCTGCTTTTCTGGCCAAATTACCTATTGAAAAGAAAGGTTTTCTATATACAATAGTAAACCGCTTGTAACGCGGAATTATGGCTTTGGTTTATATTTCTGAATTATTGTGATGAGATGTTAAATTGCTATGATGATTTTGATGTTTTTAATTATAAAAGAATTTGAACGTTATGATTGATTTTTCTGTATTGATGTATAAAGCCTAATCGTTTCAGTTATTTGCTGTTGAGTCGAGATCCTTTTTCTCCTTTTATTAAGAGAAATAAAGTGAATTTAATTTTATTATTATTATTATTATTATTATTATTATTATTATTATTATTATTATTTAAGTGAAATCGCGGATTTCAATTTTCGCGGGGAGGAAAACTTACATGACCCCTCCCCCCTCATGAATACATGTATACAAAATTATTAATTTTAAAGAAGTGTCCTAAAAAGTTACTTAGAAATCCTGAAGAAGAAATGATGACCGGAAAATTAACGAGGTTGACAGAAAAAAATTAGCGTTCTCGTGCTGTTTAGAAACTTTGTTTGATTTGACAGTGCGTTTAAGCAGCGACCTAAAAAAGGTGAAACGTTTGAAGTCGAGCGAAATGGTGGTGGTTCCCTCCCACGCTGTCTTTATTTGCTCCCAGCGCAGCCAATAAAACACTCGGCCGCAAAAATCTGTGTACAATCGACTAGCGTCGTTTCCGAACTTTTGCCGTCTGCAAAGAACAAACACGTGTTTCGCAATCGCTCGGATTAAGGAAGAGACAGAGAGAAGGAGAGAGAGAGAGAGAGCGAGAGAAGGAGAAAGAAAAGCGGTGATAAGATGACGACAGGCACCTACCTGGAGAACGGGGAGGCATGGGAGCGCTCGACGGGCGAGATGCGGTGGCGAGGCGGCGGCGGAGAGATCGGTTTGGACGGCAGAGTCGCAGCGACGTGGCCGACGGGGGCGTCCGTACGCGTTTCAATGGGGAAGCCGGGCGCGATGACGCCGATGGCGGGGAGGCAGGCGCCCGAGCAGCCCCGCGCGAACGTACCTCGCCTCCCCGCCAATCAGCGGGCGAATGCCACCGCCACGCTCGACGAGTACAGCTCCTGCTCCGATGCCACGACGAGGTGGCGCTACATAACAATAGAGTTTGCGCCGAACACGAGAACGTCCCCGCTCCAACGACGGTTTAAAGACCAAACGGCGGCAGGAGAAGCAGAAAAACACGCAAACGAGGGAAAACATTGCTGTGCACAGAATAACACTCCACTTGATGATGCTATTTCGATTATCACGCAAACAAAACGAAACAACCCCTTTAACTTCACTCTCTCCTATCTAATATAGACCACACAATTCACCCTGTCAAATTATACTTAGATCACAAGTTTTTATTCTTTCCGACACAGAGCACAGAGTTCTTTACACTTGAAAGGCTAAGCTTGGAAATTTTTTATCAAGGCTTCGTTTCTAAAATAAAATCGCTCCAGAAGCAAATGAAAACGGTCACCAAAGAATCAAATATCGATAATGCAATTTTACGCAGCGTTCTCGAAAACACAAACAGAACAGCATCATTAACAAGCTGGTTGTATATGGGAAAGACGAGAGAATAATAAAACGAGGCCATTTTTCGCGCAACACGCACAAGAGTGATAGCGGTAGTCTCTGTAACATTTAATTAATTGAAGCATCTATCACTGTTAATCATAATAAACATAAATTCATTGAAAATGCCTTTCATAAATGTACCGAATTTTGAGTAATATGTTCTAGAATTAAACACTCCAGGAATAATTTCTCTAAAATATTTCGAAATTAAAGATTATCCCGAGAAAAATTCATAAATGCTCCGTTAGAATTTTTGACTTTTACTATAATGGAAATAAAGGATTGAAAAATATTCTTTAACTTAAACATATTTAAACGCCAACTTTGAGAGGGGATTCTAAAAAGATTCGCAGATGTATACAATAAGTCGGAACTCGTTAATCCGAAAATCTAGGCATTCTCCAAATAACAACAGGGTTTATTTCAAAAGGGTCTGTTTCAGTCTTTCCTTAGAAAAAATGGCAAAGAATTTCGACAAAAAGCGCATGACATGAGCAGTGATATGAGCCATCAACGCATGTCCTAGTGTTGGGGTTATTAGTCCTGTTCTTTAATAATTCAGATACTTTTTTACATCTCAACTGAGGGGGCAGCACACATTTATTAGGTAGCGGAAGAATGGAGCAGTTATTGGTTTCACAATGTCCGTTTGTGCGTTTCACATTTCTGCATTTTTTGAGGTAGAATATTGAAATTCGGAATGTAGCTTACTATGGGCATGTAAGCTAAATATCTTCAATATTTAGTTTGGTTTTGATTGCCCACTGGGGTCGGAGTTTCGGGAGTGGGAGTTAGAGGGATCAGATGATCTTAGTGTGTTTAGGTATGTAAAGGAGTGAAATATGATATGCAGATTCGCCTTTGCAAGATCTTCATTACTATGAAGTTTGGGCCAAAGTGTCCCAATGGGATCGGAGCGGTGGAGGTGGCAGTCACTTGGTATTTAGATCTATGGTAACATTTGGCATGTGATTTACCATTCGATCGTAATTGATGAGGAGCGAAAGAAGATAGAACTGTTTTTCATTTTCTAAATACTGCGTTCGAGAAAATTAATTTGTTGATTAAAAATGGGGGGGGGGGAGTTAACAAGTGCAGATAAAAGAGTAAAAATAGAATATCTCAGCACTTCTGCTACTTTTCTATACCAATCCTATACCGGGAGAATTAATTTCTTGTTTATCTATTAAGTAAGGGAAGAATGAAGCTATTTTTTGGTTTTTACAACACCCGTCTGTTTGCCCGTCTCCTTCATATTTTCTACAGTTTCTGACGCAGAAGATTGAAATTCGGAACGTATTTAACGATGAGAATGTAGTACTTTACTATCTACTTTGATGTTGATTGACCCAATGGACTCAGAATTACGGGGATGGAAGTTAGAAGGGACCAACAGAATGTAGTATGCAAAGGAGTGAAATTGGATTTGCAGATTCCTGTAGACAAGATCTATGAAGTTTGGGTTAAAGTGTCCAGTAAGGGGTAGCGGTCACGTGGTCTTTTAGAATTATTACCGTTTTCAACTGGCAACATATGGCATGTAATATGTCATTCGTTCGGGAATTATGAGAAACGAAAAAACATAGAGTTCTGTTATATTTTCTAAAAATTACATTCGAGAAAATCAACTTTAAAAATTAAATGTTAATAACAGATGAACTCAGGACTTCCGCTTCTTTCCTATACCCTCCTCGAGAGGGGGGGGGGAGATTAATTTCTTGTTTAAAAAGTAGCGGAAGAATGCAGATACTTATTGTAAATACCTCTCTGTCTGTCCTTCCCCTTCATATTTTCTACATTTTTTGGCATAGAAGTTTGAAATTTAGAATGTAGCTTACTATTTACTACAATATTTAATTTGGTTTTGATTAGCCCACTGGAGTCGGGAGTTAAAAGAGGGACTATTTGCTACATAGGTAGATAAATAAAGAAGCTCATATCATCAACGACAAGAAGTGATATTCGGTATGCAGATTCCTCTAGGCAAGATCTACATTCTATGAAGTTTGGACGAAAACCAATCAAAAAAAAGTTTTTTGCCAAGTACAAATTAATGACTGGGAAATCTAGATGCCCATGGGATCAGGGGAGATTCACCAATAGGACCCAAGTCCGAGTTGAGTAACAGTTTTTTGTCTGCTCTATGAATTGCTAAACTTTCGAAGGAGTCCAACAGGTATTTTTTATTTATCGATTTGATCAATTTAACTTTTTTGTAGAAAAGTCGAGGCCGGTTTCCAAAGAATGTTTTGCTGTTGCTGATTGATTATTCCTGCAGAATCTCCTATATGCCAAATGCAAATTGTCCCAGTGGGTCTTGGTTGTGGGAGCAGCATAAAAGTGATCTTTAGAACTATTTAACTTCTAACTTGCAACATCTGGCATGTGATATGTCATTCGATCGAAAATGGTGAGATACGAAAGAAGATAGAGCTCTTTACATTTCAATATATTAAGTTCAGAGTAATCTATTTTTTGATAAAAAAAAATTACGGGGTTTAGATAAAAGGGGTAAAAATAGATGGATTCAGGCTTCCAATACTTTCCTATACTCTCGGGAGGATTAATTGTTTATTTACTTATTTATTTATCTATTTACTTAGTTTTCATCCCTGAGGGGTTAACTTATTCTTATAAATTAATCATTAACGAACTTTCTTATAATATAGGGTGTATACAAAAGAAATGTATTCGTTTCAGAAACTCAATTTTTTTTTCTGATATCGACTTAAAAACTCATGATTCGAAAAGATTTCTTGAAACGTCTGTATATGTGTGTACGTTTGTATATATATGTTATGTGTATGACCAATTTTGTGCAGTTGACCCCTCTGAAACGGCAGATAGCAAAACAGAATAAAAAAATACACATACAGTACATAGAGGGTGCCTTAAATTGTGCCTTAGTATAATTTTATGTCAATTGGATAAGCCTTTTTAGAGGTGTCTATTGCACAAAAAAAAATATCATTTTATGTCGACCTGGCGCCTGCAGTCGAGCGGATAGGCTACCCAGCAGTACTGCCCTGCAAATATTTGCAACACCCTGTACATGTCAAGTTTATTGAGTTTGGTTCGTTGACTTGAGCGCTATAGCAGCGAGCCAAACCAATAAACTTTATATGTACAGGGTGTTGCATATATATACAGGACAGTACTGCTGGTTAGCCTATCCGCTCGATTGCAGACGCCGGCTCGACATTAAATGATAATTGGTAAATTTTATTTTGTTAAACTGGAGGGAGTTGACGTCGCCGACCTGCAGAACAACATCCGCCAGAAATGCTGGGGGGAGTAACAGAAAACTTTGTGAAGAGAGTAGCTCTCTGTGCTGAGCAAGGTGGGATGTTCTTTGAACATTTATTGTAATAAACTTGACAAAGGTGTGACACGTTATTTTTCACTATTCTCCTCCACTCCCTCCAGTTTAACAAAATAAAATTTCCCAATTATCATTTTATGTCGAGCCGTGCCTCCAGTCGAGCGGATAGGCTAACCAGCAGTACTATCCTGTATATATATGCAACACCCTGTACGGTTCTGACATTATGGCGAATTTTTTTGTAAATGAATTGTTTGGCTCCCCCGACAATTTTTTTAATAAAAAAAATATTCGTACTTAGAGGGATCCTTAAACTATGCATTGACGTATTTTTCATGGAAATGGGCTAAGCCTTTTTAAAGAAATTAATTTTTTTCTTAAAAATGAAGAAATGACAGAAGCGTTCATTTCGTCAACCCAAACACAATAAAAATGAAACGAACGGCCTCTTCTCATTGAGACGAACCTTTTTTTTTTATAAAGAAACTGTTTGGCTGCGGAAAGGCATTTTGGAGTAATTAAGGTTTTAAGGACCCCCAACCCCCCGCCTATCTAACAGAAAAGAAAAATTTCTTTTTGAATCCGTATCTTGATCTCGTGGTAGGCCTGGGCGAATGTAAAATTCCGCCATTACAATTTTGTGTGTGAGGACAGATATTACATTGATGAGAGCGTTAGTGTGTGAGGGCAGATTTAAGCATTTCAGCCGAATTATTGCAAGCTGTAAAGTGCTGTTCACCAACGTTGGAGATCGCCGAGAACACCATTTACTGTGGTCGCCATGTTCTTCCGATCTCACCCATAGTAATTTTTCTCCTCAGCGGATTTGTCAAAGTTCATGTATATATGCCACCAATACCGACCGATCTGCCTGAACTTCGACACTAGATCGCTGCAGCTATTCAGTCGAAGACAAAGACAGGCTGACACGAGTGTCAGGGAAAACGGACTGGCGAATGGATGTATTAATTAATATTTGAATGGTTTAGAACTATATTTTCCAAAAATTCACTTTGGAGAATTAGAAGGCCTAGTGACGTAATACAAAAGGGTACTTTGGAGAAGTAGATACAAAAGGTTACCATTTTACACATTGATAGCGTCAGTTCAACTGGTAGAGCAACGAGCCAGTTACACGTCCTTCCTTGTTCGATCCATGTCGTGGATGATACGAGTTTCTTTGAATGGTTCTAAATGCCCGTGTCGCCAGGGATTCGTACATTGAGGATACAGCTTACATTACAAATGATCCCTGTTAGATAATTCCAGAGAACCAGGTCATGGCTATACATCACTGGCTTCTTCGGTTCCCTGACATAAGTCATGCAACTTTTTTTCTGGGTGATCTGCGAAAAACGACGTATTTATTCCAACATTGCCGATCAAAAACTGTGGAAACTAACATGGTGGAACATGTTTAGGAAGAGTTTGAATATCGTATAGACTGATGGGGGGCATATCAAAACTTTTTTTAATATTCATGAGTTTAAAAGTGTTTACTGTTTTCATTACTTTTTATAATTAAGAAATCTAGAAAACTATATTTAGTAGACACCTTGTACAGTATCGTACTTATAGCTTTACTGTACGCATGTTTCCGATAAAACAAATGTTCGTCCGCCATTATGATGCAGCAATGAAAACTATTTTTCTTCCAGTTTACTTTGTTCAAATATATTTGTTTAATAACGCTATCCTTAAAAAATGAAGTCGTGAATTCTGGACTACCCTAAATATATACTTCTCCAAAGCTTAACGGAAATTTCCTTAAGCCTCTGTTCATTAGGAAAGGAAAGTTTTAATGAGGCGACTTTCTGTAAAGTTGAATATCGAAATAAGGAAGAGTACAAGAAAAAAGATACTGCCGAAGGGGGTTAAAAAAGGACGATCATCTATGCCTGACTCGCAAAGCGGTGATCAATAATTTCCAAAGAATATTGGAATAAGGGAAATTGGAAAGAATTCTGAAGTTCCAATATGTTGACTTCGTCTCTTTTGCTCATCTGTTTATTAAAAAGAAAATTGTGTACACAGGTTGCAGCGTGGCTGCAAAACATGCCATATACAGTGGATGTTTTAAAAAAACTGTCCATATTATCATGAATAAACGAGTCGAAAATTTCATTATAGCATGAAGGTAGCCCAAGAGTGTTGTCTTTTTTTAAAGGATGAGACTATTCTAAAATATGAACTTTTTTCTTCAAATTGATATAATTTTAAGATACATAATAAATATATAATCTACAGAGATTGGACAAAATAATATGAACACCTTTGATTTTAGACATTTTGTCGAATATCTAGAAAAATATTTGACAAATTATTCTGAAACTTCAGAAGTGTAAAGAGCATGTTATACCTCATACTTATCAGGTTCATTGGCACCAAGCAAAGACGGATGATCTAGACAAACACGACTCGGTGAACTGTCTTTGCAGTCTCTGATGAATTTCAGATGCTTTCACATTTTGCTTGGTACATACATGTATTTCAACGAAGGGTTTGTCCCGAACGCAACAAATTGAACAAAAAAATAATGTTTCGGATCATCCTGAAAAAATAATGCTTGAAATGCGTTGTAGCTATAACATATGGTTGCGAGACTTTTTTTTATTTGTGTTCATTTGGATGAGAATATCACGTATATTCATGAGATATTAAGGGTTCTTTTAAAATAATGGAAATTTTTTTTCTTAAGTTTTTTTGTTTATAACATGCAGGATTTTCAATCCAATGCAATGCCATTTCAGGAAACTTGACAAACTACAGTAGAGACAACACCCTGCAATCAGAATATAAAAATATTAAATATTTGATGAAATATGAGCATTTTTACTAAATATTGTTTAACTGCGTATGTTCAAGCGTTATCAAATTGTCTTTTGCAAAATTTATTAGCCAAATGTATAGAACTACCTTTATAAAAAGCCCAAGCAAATAGCGTGAAAATTCAGAACGATATCGCAGATAGAATGAGTTGAATTTCAGTTGCTCTCAAAAATAAACAAAACGATAAGGGGTTTTCTCCAAATTTTAATTTTTGGACCGGGCAGCCTTAAGCTCATATGAAAGCATATTGACATCATATTCACTTCATATAGGCAGACAACGTTCCCTTACTTCTGTGGCAACGTTTTAACATAATCATAGAAGGAGTTTTATTCCCCTTCTATGATTATGGTTTTAATGATGTCATTTACCATCATATTACGGTATCGCTATCCTAGGAAACCATAGCTTTACCAATGGTCGATGCGGTTCTAGTCATATAGCAATCCAAATTTACTGAATTAGAAGTACAAAGGAACTTATTGCGTCCTCCATGGTTTTTTACATTTCCCATGAATTACATCTTAATTTATAGATTCCATTGTTTTTGAACACGACTATCATAAATTGTTGCAAGGTTAGTCAAAAAGAATATTACACGTTTAAACATCTAATGCGGATAAAATAATTCTGTTAGAGAATTTTTGGTGCACTTTTTTCTATTTTTCTTTTTTTGTAATCAAATTCATTTTATTTATTTATTTATTTATTTATTTATTTACAATTACAGTTATTTACAATAACAAAGTACAATAAATTAGTAATAATAATATAATATAATAGAAGATATAATAATAAATAAACAAAACAATGTAATCTATTGCAATGTGTGATATTATGATTAGTTTGATTGTTGTGAACAGGATTTTATTTATTATTTAATAAAAACGTTATTTTGTCCGTCATCATTGGCTTTCCCTCACTACATGAGCGAAGCGAGGGGAACATCTATACTCTGTTCAACGAAAGTTGAAGTGGGCGTATCCAGTTAAACCTCCTATTTCAATTGTTAGACATTGTTGCCAAAGTAGAATCAAGGCCTCTACTTTCGTTGGACAGGATCAGGATATAGTAAACAATATAAAAACAAAAATGAGTATTGTATGAAATTAAAATAAGACAAATTCAAGAGTTTTCTTTCGGGTTATGTGAAGGGCACTATTAAGTACCTCCCTGCCGAAGCATCTGACAAAGTCGCATCACAAGACGTCCTTTGAAACTGTAGACACTAACAGGCATATTGAATCCTTATAATGGAAATAAAACTATAATTTAGTGCTTTGCACAGTTATCTATTCTAAGTATTTTATCCGTAAGAAATGTATGCCAACTATGAATATATTTCCTTGCTTTACATGGACTTATTGTAAATGATGAAATGTTCTTTCAATTATCATTGGCATTGTAGACATGCGAGCTTACCTGGATGAGAATTTGCAAAGACTCAAAGAGGTGCAATTTATAGTCTTATCATGGAATCATGAGATCTGTCAATTAATGCTTTACCATGGAAACCAGCTGGGGTAAAATGTAGCCTCGCATTGAGACCGCTATTAAATGAATTAATGTTAAATTGGTAGTCCTTAAAAGGGCTTTTTTGGCAATTAGTGCGAATTAATTTTCCTCAGAAGAACCGTGCTGAGAACGTAGTGAACGAAATCGGAAATAATGAAAAACGTAAGACTATGCAGTTTTTTTTCCGATTTTATAATTTCTACCATTCGAGGAAAATAATTTTCTGGTAAAAATAATAGGAGAATAAACAGTAGTTGACATTATTAACGCACTTTCCCCCCCTTTTTCATCTCCAGTTTTTTGCTTTATTTATAAGGGGGCCAATTTCCTGAATCAAGGCTTGCGCTATTTTTCTATACCTTCCTTGTTACGATTGATATTAACAGTTGCCAGTATCCTTTACAGCTTAAGGCTAGGTAAAAGCAATCTTGGTTTATTTATATTAGGGCTTAATCTTTAATTATATTTTTTCTTACATGCCGGATTTTAAACTGAAATGGCCATATCTCCTTTACTTTAGGATATAATTTTTACCTGTTCAGTGTTGTAATGAAAATACTCGCCGTATAAGAGTCACAAAAATCTCCAGCGTTTAGATTTTTCTATTACGACATCTAACAATGGAGAGCAACGTAAACGAATTAAAAATTAAATGTTTAAATTAAACAGATTTCAAAGTTTAATCTACTCTTATATCTCTTATATAGTTTTCTTGTAATTTGAATTTTGTTCTTTTACCAAATGTGGAATGATAATAAAACATTTTTCATTTTCAGAACGATATTTGATAACGTTATTCTTACTGTTGAATTAACTGCGACATAATTATTCATGGAGTTAAATATGATCAAAGTTTTCTATTTTAGGCGGGGGGGGGGGGGTATGTGCTCTCCTAATTCAAGAATGGTTTTGTTCAATAAAATGGAAACGAATTTTTTAATGATCTCGTTTAGAGCGGCTATTATTAGTAGTGAGGCTTTGTTAATTTCGAAGGCTCGGTTTATTTTTTGAACGCAGAATGCGAAAGGAAATATTTCGCGGCTACTTGGATGATATAGCCAACCTCTGTAATGGCGTTATTGAATAATGATTGGTAAATTTGGCAGATGACTATATAACTTTGAAAAAAAGTTGAAGAATACTGAGAACAAAAGATTTCTAACTTGATGGAAAATTTTCTGACTGATGACACTGATTTTAGATGAAAGCAGAGTGGGAAAATTCTTAAATAGCTGACGTTTAGAACAAAGATTGCCCTTTGATAATTTCTAATAATTGATTACCCCTGAAAATAATAATTTACACTTCCGAGGATTTGATAAATTTAAGACATTAAGATATTAAATTTATAGCACTTATGTTGAGGGGGGAAACATATGAACCTGTAAACGATTACTTTCGATAATTGGGTTTATTAACTAAAGCAATAATACATACATTTTACTATCAATAACAAATAAATTGCTATGCTATGCTTAGACCATTATCAGTCGTATCAAATTTAACTTTCTAAGATAGTATAAGATACATAGATTTTACAAAGACAGTTTCGGCATTATTGATTTAGTTAATAAACTCAATTATTTACATTCGGCAACAATAGTTATTGCCAAAATTCGGATGTTATTTTGTCAAAATTTATTTTTTCATATCATGGTCAAGACATTTTTAGTTGATTGGGCGATTGAACTGGAAACCAAGATAGACTGTAAATAACGTTGGAGAACAGTAAATTTAAAGAGAAAAAGTCTACAGATAATCTACTTTATCTTTTACGCAAATATAATAACAATCTTAACCTAAGCTCTAGTGTACATAAGATAAGAGATGGAGGAGACTGACAGATTAAAAAGCGAATTAACGTAGACCTGATCGTGCTATAATGTAAGGGAGGTTTCTAAATGGCAAAACCTTGATTCAAGAGAAATTATTCAATCATCATTTATGTATTCTTCTCTTTATATGTTATAATTGCAGAAATTTTTTATACATATCCTCCTTTTTAATGACCATAATACTCCTGTATGCGAAAAGTTGTTTGATCACTTTGAACAGAACCAAACTGAAGTAAACGGGCGAGAGGGACAAAGGGTTCATAAAATGCATCCAAGTGTTCATTCAAACTGAGCACGTAGGACACATTGAATTTGACAAATGCGCTCGAGATATGGGTGTGATATTCGAATCGTTTGACAAATGCTTCTTGATTCGCCTCAAAGCAACGGATTAGTAGATCAGGGCCCTCTCTCACGTTGGACTTGTCGAAGTCAGACTCAATCGCGATAGACTGTCCATAAATTTTCATTGGCCTTCTGGACTGAATAGGAGCTATTCGATGACTTTGCTGAATGGTTACTTAACACTTAGCTTGAACTGTGAGATTACAGTGTATATCTCGCTGATTAAATAACGTAGATAGAAATACGAACGAAAGGAAAGAATTAAATGAAAAGGAACAAAAGACTGGCACTTTATCTCTTTCTCTCTTAAACAAAAATTGGACACAGAGGGGTAAGATCCTAAAAATAGCTGATGTTTCGGATAGAGACTATCCTTTGTCAAAGCTGAATAATAAAAGAATGAGGAGGTCGTTGGAAATTTAGCTTTGACAAAGGATATTCTATATTCCAGAGGCTTTTTGTCTCCTCCTCCTTTTCTTCTACATCTCTTAAACAAAGAGATAGGGTCCTTTAGAAAAGAACACGTACAGGCTTTACGCAAATTGCACAGTCCAATCACATTATTAACCACTTTTCGCGGCGCGGAGAGCTGCGAGACGGGCAGGAAGAGAGTCAATAAGGTTGTGGAAGGTATTGACAAGGATGTGAAGCCATGCCGACTCCAGTTCTGTGGCGAGCTGCCGTAGGTTGGAACCCGATCGAGGTGGTCCCACAGATGCTCTATGGGGTTTAAATCCGTGGAATTTGGGGGGCAGGGGAGTACTGTAAGCACATCCTCCTGCTCTTCGAACCAGGCACGGACACTGTGCGCTGTATGGCACGTCGCATTGTCCTGCTGGAAGATGCCATCGTGCTGAGGAAACACAATATGCATGTAGGGGTGGGCATGGTCCAAAAGGACAGATGCGTATTTCCATTGATCTATGGTGCCGTCCACAATGATGAGTGCACCCAAAGAATGCCATGAAAACATTACCCAGAACATAACGCTGCCTCCACCGGCCTGGACCCTTGCGGCACGTGTTGCAGGGTGTTTGTTTTCTGACGCTGAACGCCGTACACGCCATCGCCCATCTGTTCGATGGAGCATAAACCGTGATTCATCGGAAAAAGCACCTTTCGCCACTCTGTTGCTGTCTACTTGCGGTACTGGCGTGCAAATGCCAGTCTTTGTCGCCGGTGAACAGCCGTCACCATTGGTGAACGAACCAACCGTCTGCTGCGGAGCCCCATACGCAGCAACGTTCGCTGAACTGTCGTTTATTTTCATTTGACCTTCTTGAAAAAAAATTCCATTTTTTAAAACGGGATTTAACCTCGTATTTATCCAAGGATCACATTTACATCAACATTGTAATTGTGCAAAGAGTGCTCTGAATACTTCTGTAAACTATACACATTCATTATGTATTTTTTTTCCTTAAAGGAAAAAGGTTTTGAATAATTCAAGTTAAATTTCTCGTTTTCAGTGGAAATTTTTCAATCATTTTAATCTCTTTTTAGACCAACCGGGAATTAGACCAATCGGAATTTGGACCAAACGGGATTTAGACCAATCGGGATTTGGGCTAATCGGTATTTGGACCAAACGAGATTTGGACCAATCGGTATTTGGAGCAATCGGGAATTGGATCAATCGGGATTTAGACCAATCGGCGTTAGACCAAACAGCGTTAGACCAATCGGCGTTAGACTAATCGTCATAGACCCTTTGGTAGCCCCCTGATTCATCTGGGAGATCAGTTGGTCCACTGTTGCATGTCTGTTGGCTTGCACGCATCTCCGTAGCCGTCGTTCATCTTTGTTATCTATGGCCCGTGGTGCCCCACACTTGGCACTTCGCTGATTTTGGGTATTGCGATTCTGCCATGCACGGTACACTTTCACCACGGCGACACGCGAATAATTCACGAAACTAGCCACCCTTGGCTGGGAAGCCGATGATCATGCCGTTTAAAAGGTCGGATAAATCGCTACGTTTTCTTCTTCCCTCTAACACTCTTCATATACCCCCCTCCCACCTCTGATACTGGTACGTACCTTCTGGATGTAACCATTTTCCGCTGATTTTGAACGTTGGGGTGGTCATTAATATGACTGGACTCTATATATTTTGAAAAAATAGGATTTTAATGATACTTCTTTACTAAGTCATTCTTTTTACGATGTTCTACAAGGATTTTTCTCACGTTCCCCTCTAAAAGGATGTATTCCAAATATGGATAAAATGTATAAGTTTTGTAATATACTGTATAGTATTCCATAAGTCATAAGTTTTTTGTGAAAAGTATCGGATTTGTAGATAACTCAATTGCATAATTTCACATATGTTCAAATGAGTTTTCGTTTATTTATTTTATTTACTCTTTTATTTATTTCTTTTATGTCGAATCCATTCTTTATTAGTCAGAATAGTAAATTAAAAAAAAAGTTAAACACGTGTAGCAAATCATTAAAAATAAACCATTATTGAATGATATAATCAAGTACCGAAAGGCTAAATGAATACTGCTACATAAACCATTGAAGAACTGCATTGTTTATAAATTCTACCGTAAACTTCTAATTTATAATTTGTGTATTTTTGATCATTTCCCACTATCATTATTTACTCGTTATTTTCACTCATGACACGTTGTTACGAGTTATATGACATATTACATGCCATATCTTAGCATTGAAAGTTCCAACGGTACCATTTTGTATCATATAGTACAATTAGGGCACGTGCTACGTTACAATTTCCCATTATCATTATTTAGTCGTTAAATTCACACATGACACTTTGTTACGAGTTGTTTGATATATTACATGCCATATTTTAGTATTGAAAGTTCTAACAGTACCATATGGTACCTTACGTTACCATTAGAGCACGTGCTACTTAGCCATTTCCCACTATCATTATTTACTTGTTATATTAACTCATGACACGTTGTTACGAGTTGTTTGATATATTATATGCCATATTTTAGCATTGA
>JAHWFO010022894.1:1313882-1336196 GCA_023313115.1 Rhysida immarginata
ATTTATCAATTGGCTAAACAGTATTTAATAACGTTATATTCGTTCATGGCTCATCGTTACGAGTTATTTGATATGTTACTTACTATTTCTTAACATGGAAAATTTCTGGGGGGTATCATAATATTACAATTAGAGCGCGTGCCACTGTACCGATTTCGACCATCATCGAACTCGTCCGTGCCATGTCCCATATCTATCGATTGGTGAAAACAGATTTTTAAAAAGTTTCATACTTTCCGAGAAAATCGAGTTACGGACAGACGGAGGGACGGTCGGACAAGGCCAAAGCATAAAGCACCTTTCGGTACTTAATAATTACCGCCTCCTTTCTAGCTCATTAAAAATAACTGTACATTTGCGAGCCCTATGAGCAAAATATTTGTTACTTAATTATTGTACAATTATTTTACTACTTATGAAATTGAAATAAACTTACTGTCGACAGTATGTTTGGATATTTTTCTTTTGTTTAGCAGCGTTCATGAAATATGCAGTCAAAGTTTGTTGTTGTTGTTATTGTTGTATAAGAACAGTGCGGAATTAATTCGCCGAAACGAACGTTCGTTATTTTTTAATGTCCAATTATAAGCTGACCAGGTGAAGCCATTAAGTCGCAAGCTTAAGCTTTTATAATTTATTAAGGAGCCCTTCTTAAAAATGTTCCCGCTGGTTTAAAATCGAGGCCGGAAAGATAATTACCCGTCATTAATTATTTATAGACGACGAGGAGGATTTAAAATAATAAACTCCGAATGAAGGGTTTTGTTCTCTTTTTTTTCCTTTGGTTGTTAAACAGCTGCATTCAGGTTGCTGTCATGTAGAAAAGACGTAAAGATTTAAAAAAAATAACCCGAGTTACATAAACAGTGATATTTTTTACGAAGGGTTGAGTTTTACGTTGAATAATTCATTTGGACAAGTTACGACTGAATAGGCTCAAACCGATGCCCCATAAAAAAGCTAAAATTAATGTATGAAAAATATAAAATCTAATTTTCATTTTAAATATTTTTTATTATTTAACTCGTGAAGAAATTTTAAGTCGTGATACATGTTTTTTGAGATTGTTTTGGGAGTTCTACGAGGGAGGTTGGAAGCGGTGGGCTTGAAAATAAAAATCTCTTCTCTGTGTTTACTATAGCCAGTAACGATTTTTTTCCCTCAGCACTCGTTTAAATCATTCGGTCTGTTGCGTAAGCTGAGAGACTGAGAGAAAGGATAAGCTTACCCTCCTTTTTACCTCTTCTCTTTGATATCCTGTTTGGATATCTCTTTTTGCCACAGCGACGAAGACGGTTATTTCAACTGCGTTGATTTTAACGCCTCAATTGCAACACCAACTAACAACACAGATGGAGAGAAGGAAAAAAGGGTTTGTTTTTTTTTATTTTTTTGGGGTATAAAATGGCGGAAAAGAAACAGCGGAAGGGATCCAAAAGGAGTGGAAAGCTAAAGAAAGAAATGGGAGAAAAAATATTTGTTGGTTGTGAGAATGGTTTGACTTTAGCGTCTAAGAGAGTCTCAGGCGAATAATCTCCTCCTCTCATTTGAGCTGAATTAAAAGGAATCCACGACCAACAGCATCAACAACAACGGACGTCCTCCTTTCCATTAACCGAAAATCATAGATGCGCACGTGAAGATGACTCGACCAATAAGAAGAAAGGATGGCTTCTGACACCACATTTGGCAGTGAAAAAAAAAGTTCTTCAGTCGGATGTCATCCGTTTTCTTTACCCGACCCCCTTCTTTTTCTCGTACTGCGTTTTGTCCGCCGATGCCGTTTTGAAAAGAAATAGAAATAAAAGCCAAAGTTAACCTTTCGGCGAAGGATGGAAAGTTTTTCCTTCTTTTCTTGTGAATTCGACGGTCCCAAGTTCCCAGTTGGATTAGATCGAATAAAAGTGGAAAAAGTTTCATCGGCTTACCTCGCGGACAGGAATAAAAGAAGTGTACCAGGGAGGCACCAAAGAATAGGAAAAATTAAAGAAGCCGAAGAGCAAAAGATAAGAAAGGAGCAATAAATAAGATTTTCGCTAGTAATTCAAAAATATTATTGCTTCAAGGGGTTTATTTTCTTTAAAAATCAATAGTAGCAAAAAAATGTGCAAATTATTCTCGTCTGTAAGGACGAAAAGTTTGCAATAAAAAAATAAAAAAAAAAACTTGGAAAAAATTAAACAAACCCCTCGCTATCATATAATGGGATTTATTATCACAATATAAAAAGGGGAAGAGAAAATGTGGTCTTTTTAAATTACCAAACAGATGAATGGATTCAGGCGTCCGTAGTTTAGACGGGATTCGATCTGCATAAAAATATAAGGTAAAGGAAGGGAGGGGGGTAAAGCTGATTAATTTTCTATTATCGACACAAGACGGTTCGATTTGTCACCAGCAGCTTTTCCCGGGAATGTTCACAAGAAAATGGAGGTGTGTTGAGGGGGATGGAAATACGAAGGGGGATGAGGAAGAAAAGAAGGAAGAAAGCGAGGCCGCCAATTGCGACGCCGGAGCCCCGTGGTAAGACAAGCGTGAACGCGGCGCAGGTGACAGTTGCCGGCGACCAGAAAACATTAATTACTCGACTGGCACGACAAGTGCCGACAGTCGGTTGGAAAGGTAAACAAGAAAGGAAAGGAGAGAGAGAAAGTAAGACGGACGCCCAAATAGATAGATAGTTAGGAGATAAGATGAGGTAGACAGAGAGAGGGAAGCTGATGATGACACTATAAAGGAATTCTCTCTCTTTCATCCCATCAGAAGCATTAGTGTTCGACTCCGATGGAATGCCAAACGAAGCGCCATGCAACACCGAAGAGTTTTAAGCCCTCATTCCGAAGGGAGAATGTCTTAAGGAACGAAGATAAATTAAATTTTATTTTGATTAAAAGAGCCGGATTTAGCTATTCTGTAAACGCACGGATTTTTTCCCTCCCTAATTCTTGAGAAAAGGTTGATAAATGGAGACAAATAGAGATCCTTAACGAATTCTTAACAACATCACTCTGAGTTATGGTACTCACAAAGTCATTTCGCTGTAATATCTCAATACGAACTTCACTAGATGCATAACAGTTAAGAATGAAGGAAATCTTTGTCTTCATGGCTAATTATACATGTATTTTCAGTAAGCTATTTCATTTGATTTCATTTAAAATGAACGCCATTCTGTTTTGCTAATTTTATGTTCTCATTGGACATTTATTAAATATTTTTCGTTATACCTGGTGATCAAAATAAAGCGTTACGAATTGTATCTCGGAAACAAAGCGTTATCGAGTAGAAATTTTTGAACAATTGCTGTACTATATGAAGGCAACTTCATTTTTTTAAATAAATATATTAACGTAGAATTAAATACCGGTAAAACAAAAACAGCTATCCTTTAAAAAAATAATGAAGCTGAGCTTCAAATGACCTTAAAAATCTCCACCAAATAGAAAATAAAAAATACGTATTGCTCCCTTCATATGGTATAACATTTCCTCAAAAATATTTTTTCGATAATGCTTTGTTTCCGATATAACAATTCGTAACGCTTTATTTTGATCACCCGGTGTTCATCCAAAGTGCAAGATTAAGAAGTCAAACAAAACGTTTGTCTCGATTCCAAGAAATTTTAAATACGTTATACTCACTCACTAATTAAATTATTCCTACATTGAGACAGTAAACCATTCGTGTAATTATAGAAGATGGAATGCAAGTTGCTAAGAAATGAGTTTTATGCCATTCAATTTAGCACAAAGATGATATTAAAAAAATAAAAATGTGTGAAAGAATTTCAGAATTTATCCAGTGTGTAAATGACATGCTGCACATTACCATGAACGAGTCTTTTAATAATAAAAACAAACTTAAAAAAATTAATTTAGCTAAATAACAATATCAAAATAATGATAGTATAGGTGAAAATTTATTAAAAAATTCTTCAATTCAAAAGAAGATTCATTAAAAACTGGTTATAAGCAAACCGTTAAAATCATATATACATTTTACAGTCTTCAAAGTAGATATCATTTCAAGGAAAGAGTGATAGGAGAGATCAATTCAGGTGCTGTGTGCAGTAAAAATAATTCTTCAACACAGTGTTCCAAAAGTCCGTACTCACTCTTTTTGAATTTATTATACAAATACATCAGAGTTTACAGTTAATATATATGTTGAATTCATGATTCATATACTGATGATTAAAAAGAAATTTGTAATAAATATTCGAAATGAACGCTAATTTTCTGGAGGCATCGTTGAACACGTTTGCTCCTATTTTGAGATAGACGTTTCAAGATGGCAGGAGTGACGTTTTGTTTCGTTCGTGTAATTGCATTTTGCAGTTCCTTTATTGTATGTGCATGAATTATCTGCACACAATTTTTTCTTTAAATACCCTTACAGAAAGAGTCGAGGATGGTCAAAGTTTTTCAAAACCTTTCAATTTCCAAAGTCGGATTACAGGAATTTTTAAAACCCAAACAAAATTTTCAAAGTCAGAGTACGGGAAATTTTAGGACGTCAGCTATTTTCAGGATCTTACCATTCTATATCCAATTATAATAAATTCAGGAAGAGTGAGTACGAAAACTTTTAGGACACCGTCTAGAACACTTTGAAATTTAAGATTAAATTTTTTATCATGATTTAAAATTTTATCTCAAACTCAAAATAATTTCTTGTTATTCAAATGTACCCAGAAGTAACAAGAAATTAATCTCTCCAAGGACGGTATAGGAAAGCAGCGGAATACATGAGTTCAAAAGAAAATACGTAACTTGGTCTCCTCTAACTCCCACCCCTGTAACTCCGATCCCAGTGGGTCAATCAAAACCAAATAAAAGTAGTGAAGTACAAAACATGCCTATGTAAGCTACATTCCGAGTTTCAACCTTCCACCTTAAAAAATGTGTAAAATATGAAGGGAGGACAGACGGACAGACGGTCATTGTGAAACCAATAAGTGCATCGCTACTTAATAATTGCTTAATAATGGTCTAAAACTTTTTTAAAGTTCACGATTTATTCACTTATTTAAGTTGTTAAGCTATTATGTTTAACTAAAGCTGAACCAAAAGATCATTTATCCATGATGTGTGGAAATCCTCGTTGCGATGTAAGCAGACTTATTAAAGTGTTTCCGAGAAAGCAATTTCATCCAAGCGAAAACAACACAAATGCAACAAAAATAAAAGCTCACAACGTTTCAACTATTACACTATTTATAGGCAATTGAATTTGGATGTGCGCGACTTTCGGATCACCCTGTATTTAATAAAACCAAATCTCACAATTACCCAACACATACTAGTCAACAGTTATTTTTCAAGTTATGCTTTTATTAATAATTTTTCCAGTACTAGACCAATTTACCGTTACTATGATTGATGATTATTTCTGGCTTATAGTATGTATATATTAATTTAAATGTTGCAAATTATAGAAAAATCGTGATTTTTTTTTTAAATACAGGACATTTTTAACAAAGTCTTACAAAAGCAATAAAGTATGGAAGCCGAAGTCGAAGGAAACTCCACCTAAAATATGCAAATTCTCTACCCTGGTCTTCAAGGCATGTTAGTCAATTTAAAATAGGCTTATTTGGCTTAAAGTTCTCAAGTAGTCAAACTAAACTAATGCAACATTCTCTCTAGGACATTTTCCAGAAAGATTTTGGAGAGCGTTCAACTCTGCTCCATGTTGATGTTGTCAATGTATCCTTGAAATGGAATTCTCAATCCACGCGCTGGAGAAGTTCCAAAAATGACTGAGGACATGTTTTTGATATCGGTGTGGCTCGTTAATCATTTTTACCCAATGCCCTATATTGCCGCACTTCCGTAGGATTTTTGGGATTATCTCTTTTCCTTTCCGGTAAATTTGATAAAATTTTGTGCGTAAATAAATCGCGGGCTCTGGAAACTTAATTTCCGAGTGAGATAAGAGCTTTAAAAAATAGGACAACCTCCTGTGAAATAGTTCAGTTTGTAGGAAAACCACTGTAATGGAGGCTGTAAATAATAAATTCATTCATTATTTCAATTATTTATCTTAAAGTTTACATTTGTAAATCCCATTTAACTGAACCGAGCAACGAAATATTAATTCACTTATTCTCCAAATAAAAATTGAATGCTTGTCCTTCTTTAAAACAATCGAATAATTATTTAATTCGAATCATACGATTTAATAAGATTGAAGGTATTTACTTTCTGATTTCAATAAAATTTTCTGTTTCCTCTTTGGCATCGTGTTTCGGTACATAACAATCCTCAGACAGCTTCAAAACTTCTTTAATATTCTTCAATTTTAAGCTGCTTTTTTACGATACCCTCCTAAAAATGATTGGCTTGGCTACAGAGAAGCATTTTTTTCATTAAAAGTTTAAATTGAACGCTAACTGCCTTGTTCTCTAAGAGGGTTGGTTATTTTTCCAAAACCTGTCTGAAAGAAGCAAACAGAAAGTTTGCATTCCAACCATCAAGGCAGTAATTCAATCTTAAATTCTTTTTAAATAAATGTCATTATTAGCTTTGACAGAGGGTAGTCTCTACCCAAGAAGTCAGCATTTTCTAAAGTTTTACCACTCATTAAAAATTAAAGGTTCCAATTTCGGTTTTATTCCAGACGACTTGCGTTTCGTTATTCTTTATTTCCCGTCTTTTAAATAAATTAGGAATTTACTATTTATGTTTTTTATAAAGGGTGAAGACACATTCACCTTTCAAATATCCAGAAATTGGTTAAATAGGATATGAAGCTATGAAATACATTTAAGATGAAATTTCACCGCTTATAAAATATTGTCATTAAAATCGTATTATAAATCGAAAAAAAGGAAGACTTTCTAAGTAAAAAATGGTCAGAATATAGAACGGAATATACCAGAATAAAGTGTGGTTTCACTGACATCACATCCTGTCACGCAAATACAGGGTTAGCAAGAAATAAGCTTCCCGCTTGAGAGGGGTGTAGAATGCGATCTATTGGTCCAAATGAGATAAAATTTGAACTACAGATAATTCAAATGATGCGCTTGACATTTTTTAAATAAAAAATTTCGTACAAATATTCACCAATAGATGACGCTCTAACAAATATGGTATTTCTTTGCATATATGGAAAATGTGAAACATCATGTGCGTTACTGCGCATGCCTATTATCATTATTCTTCGGATAAAAAGACCCAGATTCTGCACGAGCATTAGTTACTGCTCTGCATATCATGCCTAGGTTGCCTGAAAAAACGCTACTGGTAAAATTGTTCTACCAGAACCAGCAGAACGCCGTTGCAGCTGTACAGGAGTTCCGTCATATAAAGCGTACTTTATTATGTTATTTCACATTGGTAAAGCATATGTGTATTACAGCGCCACCTATCAAACAAAAGATATGATTAGTTGGGACCAAGTGACCACCCGCTTTACAGTACGGACCTCGCATCCAGTGGCTACCACCTGTTCCGGGAGCTAAAGGAGATCATCAGCAGCCTGCATTTCAGCAACCATGAACAAGTGAAACTGCGTGATTTTCTTCACCGGCGGCAGCTTATATGAAGTGATCATGCGGAAGTACATTGAGCGCTATGACAAGTGATTAAATAAACTTGGAAACTATGTGGAAAAATAGTTAAAGGTAGGCTACACAGAATCTAGTAAAGAAAAAATTTTGAAAATATATATAGTAGTTTTGTTTTTATTGCAAAACAGACCTTACTTTACGAATAGCCCTCGTAGTTTATATAATTTGAAGGCTATTAATTTGTTAAATCTGAAGTAAACTTAAACTTTATTTTCTACTATTAATTATTTCATGAAAAACTTGTAATGATTTAATTCATGTGTTCACCATTATAGTGTTGAGCGTGGTTTTCCAACTTATGACTTACCTCCTCGTGTAGTTAGCATGTTATTATACTCCATTTCTGCTAAAATAATAATAATATACATTGATTTATAAATAGAGAAAAATAGTAAAGAAAATTCCACGGCCTGAATCCGAACCAGGGACCTCTGGGTATACGCCCCAACGCTCTATCGTCAATGTCATATCGGAGGTAATGGCGTGAAAAAATCCTCCAATGACCATTTTCCAATAATTAATAATAAAGAAAAACTTTCCTAATAAAACTTAAAATAAGATTTCTGTCACAACAGTTGAACGTCACTCATTATGCCTACCTATTCCTGTTGCTAAGAAACAATAAATAGCATCGTCCCACTTGATTCAAACTCGACTTATTGCTTGAACCAATTAATCTCACTGGTTGTGTATTGCAAGGAATTGCTCGCAATTAATCTTACTTGCGTTGAAAGGAAGCCGAACATCTATCACCTAAGTGAAAACGCTTTTGGAATAGACTGTACATTCGGCAATGCTTACCTAATCTTCAACATAGCATCCTTGCGAGCACACTCATTTGCTCCATCGAATCTGCCATTCTTGCAAGCATCGATGGAAGGCTTTTTGTGGAATCTTCCCGAGCTCGGCCGTCGCATTCGACTTGATGTCCTCCATGGTTGCGAAACATGTCCCCTCCGGCTCATAGGCACCAGTGGTAAGTTGCTTGAGGAACGTTGGGTCCTGCGTGCTTTTGTCTAACAGATCGCCAGCGATCATTATGCGCAATTCCTTCTGGTCCATGGTCAGCTCCCTTGGAACAAATCTCGCACTGACGCGTCTCATCTTCAAATCACCGGACAAAATGGTATGAATGGATCTGAGAGATACCAACTTCCTGGTCCAACTCCACGATGGTCATTCTTCAATAACTTCGAATTGCAAAGAACGACCAACACTCACGTCTACTTCAAACGGAACAGTAACGAAACGGCACACGGAAATCTGTGAAGCCTTATTGCGCCTGTGAACAGAGATGCTGTTCTCCCTTCCACAAAATGGTATCGCTATCTTATCGCTTGGTCGCCGTCTGTTGAGAAATTCCGGGAACTTTTTGACTGCCCTTCGTAATTTAGGCTAAATATAAAGTTCAAAAATATATAAGTGAAGTAGACAGGTTTTAATTCATAGGTTTCTCGACAGAAAAAGCAACTACCTTATATGGAAAAATGATGTAAGTATGTGTTTACTTAATATAGGTAAGCATCTCTGCAAAAATAAACTGTTAAAATATAGGTAACATTAATTTCTCATTTTCCTTTCAGATGAGCTGAAAATGATATAAGTTAATATCTAGATATGCCCGTTCTGTTTACTGCTGTGTGTTTGAACATAACATTGATAGTTCAAAATACTAGGATCGTACAGAAATGATTGACACAAATGCAGTCACAGGGTGGAAATAATTTATCACAAAAGCTGCATATTACATTAATTAGACATACTCCCCATTCAAATGTATGCACTTCAGCCATTTGCCTGGGAGTTTCCGGATGACTGTGGCGAACCATTCCTTGGATGGATTGGTGCACCTTCTACGGACAATAGCCTACAATTCCTGTTTCGTTCTGCAGCTCATCAAATAGCCTGTTTGCCATAATCAAACTCGACACGGCGTCTACAATTGCTGCTGTACGCGATGTTGAAAGTCGTCCTGTGTTCACATCTTTGGCTGCAGTTTCCTGTCCACTGTTGAATTTGGCCAACCAGCGGAACACATTTCGCCTTGACGGTGCCTTATTTCCGCACATCGACACGATACGACGATAGATATCACCTCCTGAAACCATTCTTTCCACAAAAACTACACTGTCCATCGCTAGCCATGATAATCGCCTTCCACCTTTGCAGTCTACGCGTTCACTGACCATAGAGATAGACAATAAATAACCAGAGGAGGAAAACTCTTCATAAATATGTCCGTCAGGATTTGCTGCCACCGAGGACGCTACGTGTTAAATTTATAGAAATTTGCTTAAAATTTCCAATTTATGGGGTTAATTTTGTGTTAATTTTTAACTTCGTATGGCAAAAAATTGGCAAAAAAAAAAAAAATCTGGAATGTTCTTTGTATTGGCTTGTTTCAATTGGCTTGTTATTGGCCGATTTCGCTTATGCTAATTTGCAGGAGTCCTACGATGCTTAACATTATAGCAGGAACTACGACAACCATCTAAAATAGGTAGGACTGGTGCAGAAGTTTCACCAATAATTGCAAGTGTAGAGGTGCAGACATTAACGTCATGGAGCAGCGCAATGTCAGACTAGTGATTTTGCACGAATACAAACTTGGACGGAATGTGGGGGACGCCGTTGCTAATGTTAATGGAGCATGGGTTGCGTGCACAACGAGTGACAGAACCGTCTGTAGACTATTTGCGAAGTTTGGTGCTGGTGATACAGACATTAATTGTAAACAGATAAACGGGTAAAGTGCGATACCGAATGGTTACGGCAGAAAATGGAACAAAAACAGGCTTCCACTGTACGTGAACTGTCCAACGAGCTTACTCTATCGCCGGCAACCGTAATCCAACACCTGGCAAAATGGATAAGTCGAAAGAGCTGAACACTTGGGTTCCACATGCTCTTGAAAACATGTCTTGTCCTCAAACATCGTGAGGCTTGCACAGAAACACGTTTCTGCATCAAGTCGTTAGTGTTGATGCACTTTCTGATGAAGCCTTCAGAAATCGTGCAGGTCCAATACTGCTCGTCTACATGTGTGTTACAATTCTGCATAAACTTAATGCTTTGGGTTGCTATGAGGTTCTCCCTCATTTTGCGTATTCACCAGGCTTTGGCCCCGACCGATTTCTACACGTTTCGTCATTTGGACAATTTCGCGGAACAAACGGTTCACTGATCGAGATGCTGTCATTACTTCTGTCACCGTGAAATTTTTTTCATTACCAATACGTTGTGCGCAATATATAGCTGCTGAGAGCAGATATTTCACCTATTAAAATATATATCCCTTGTTTCTGGTGTCTTTTTCTTTCCATCAAATTCGGCCAATATTTATGAAACAACCTAATTGTTAATGCAGGAAATCGTTTTTGATATCAGAATTGATAAATTTTTAGTTTTAATACTTGAAGAGGTCCACGAAAAACCCTGAAAAGTTGATACACTCGAGCTAATATCTTGATGATAATATTCTTGAAAACACAATTTGAAAAATTTAATTCGTTTTCAGGTTATCGTGCAAACGGCGAACGGCCGGAGGGACGGATAACATGCGGATTAAGCAGTTTTTAGCTAGGTTTAACGCACATATAGTGGAAACCTAATTACAAAAAGGATAGAAACATTTAAGTATATTAATCTTTGAATAAAGTGAATGGAAGGACACTTTCTAGACACCTTGTACACTCCCATGTAGATTGAAAGCATTCATTCATAAAATCAAGACGAAAAGGCAAGATGGCTGTGGCAAGAAAAGGCGAAAATGTCAGGGCAGTATTCCTTTTAGAGGAATTAGGCGTTTCATTTGATGCCTGAATTATTAAAAAAGAAAAAAACAGACAAGGAAAATAAAAAGAGTAAAGGAGGCGAACATAGCCGGGAAGAGAGAGAGAGAGAGGTAAACATAAAGTTATAAAATGTCGCCTCGGTAAGAGAAATGTGGAGGCGATTCGCTTTGTGTTAACCTCTAAACGAACGTGATAAGGGGAAGTTTTGCCGGGGTTGGAGGTTGTCGGCCTTGGCGTGTCGGAAAAGGTTCCGTCGGTTCGATTTGAGGAGCGCGGCTGGAACCGCCTTTTCATCACTCCCTCGAGTGCCACAGTCGCACCCCCGCACCGGAGAACGACACGTCCTCGGTCTTAAAAGTACAAAACGAAGGAAAACCCCTCGGGATGGCTCGTTAAAAGTGACGCACACATGAAGCAGAGCTAGAAAGTAAGGAGGGCTTTCAGTCGTCGTCCCGAATGAAAACACGTTCCGCCTTGCCGGGCTCAAGAAATTAACTGTAAGCGGAGCAATGGAACGAAACAGCATTACCATATTCTTCTCAAGCACACAATTAAAAAAATATTTGGTGGAGGAGGCTTTTCTACCTTGTTTCAGATTTTGCTCTTCGCTTTCTTTTCGCGCCTGATTCCAAAGAGATTGGTTCTCGTCCGTCTCGAAAATCTTTGGAAGATCTGATTAGTGTCTCGGTTCCTTTTTAATTTCGAAAGTGTCGCTTTTTAATTTCGCTGTAATGCACACACACTTGGGATTCCAAGTAAATGCATTAGTGTACAATTCTTTCCTCAAGAGATTATGAACGCTTCTCAGTCTATAATTTCTGAGGAGGCCTATTACCTCGGCCTATTCAAGGTGAATATAAGAGATCGACACGTTTTAAGTAGCTGATAACAATATTTTCTTCTCAACTTTGACAACAACATTAATGTTTTCATTATCACGAGTCAGTAAATTTACCTCGACTGCATTTCCATGTTAATACACGATTTAAGTACTTTCACTTTTATTTTTATTTATTCAAAACGAAAGTAGATCGTTATGCATAACGAAGATATTAAACAAATCCCCCTTGCGTAGTGAATGGAAATCATACAGTACATCATTTTAGTTGGATATCTACAGATTTCGGATTTATCGCCCGCCTTTTTCGAGGAATAGAAAAAGAAGATGATGATGGCATTTTAAATTAAATGTGATGCAACGTATGGATGCTTTATAATTTAATTTCTTTATACTTTAATTTCTTTATAAAAGATGACAGTGGATGAAACGAAGATTTTTTAGTAAGAAAAGGGATGTTTGTGTTCTTTTGATTGAGAAGATTCAGTAAGTGCTGCCAAATTTATCAGGAAGATCGTGGCATGGTGTTGGTGTTGTTTTTACTCAAAATTTATGATTTTTTTATGCTCGGAATGTTCTTTTAGATTGGGAGTACAAAAGTAATTTTTCAGCAAATATGTTCAAGATATAAAGATGAAGAAAACGTTTACAATTTGCAAATGAAAAGCGGTATTAGACGATACTGGAAACAATTTATTTATATTTCTTGGTATACAAGACCAAGATGCAGAGTAAAAACTTTTAATAGAAGATGGGATTTAAATTCAGAATTATTCTTGCAATAAGTAGGCATGATTTCAAACAAATATCTTTTCACGGAGAAAGCTAGAATATCTAGTTAAAGTTGCTAGATAATAAAGGATTTCTTTAATCTTGCGCTGGGATAACACGTGTCATTTAAAGCGAATTACTTCAACATCAGCTTTGCTGCTCTTATTTATTCTCTAACAATCCCAGTCGGAGTCAAGTTTTAATTTAAGAATTTTAGCTTAAGAATCAAGTGCGAGACTTTTGGGTAGATGGTAAAAGGTCGCGTTTTCTTTCGTATTCGTCTTTCATTTGTCGTCATTCTTTTTTCATCACGTGATGCAGGCTGAAAGCGTAAAGAGCGGCGGGCGTTGCCAGGGCAACGGAGGCACGTCATGCGGGGCCCCAGCATCCTTCCTTTGACGCATTCTGATCGTTTACCTGATCTTTATCCTGAACGCTTCTGACTCGGGCTTCGGCGGGAATCAACTTTAACGGTTATTCAAAGTGCAGAGCGAGACTCGCGAATCGTAACTCAGTGCGCCTGCGTTAGTCACTCAGTCAGTCAGTCGCTCACTCTGTGTGTCCGTCTATGTGTGTGCGTGTCTCTCTCTTTCTCCCCCCCCCCCCCGCCTTCCCTCCCTTGGCTTGTATCGATTCCAATGCAATAACGGTTTGGAATAGACGCGGTAATAAATAAGCAGCCGATTAACACTTTTGCCGACCACACGGATCCGAGCGGCGAAGTGTTAGGGAAAACGACCGTGCAAAATGAAACGGTTGAATTACTTGAAAATGGGCTACAGCCAAGGGGAGCGGGAAAAGAAAAGAAAGGAAAGAAGGAAAGAAAAAGGAGGAAAAGGGAAAGGAGCCTGCTGCCAACTATGAGCCTTCTTTTCACGTCAATTTTTAGCAGGCTTTAGCAGACATGAAGAATGGGCAGAGCTCCCTTCAATTTTTTTACCGCTATTGATTAGGAGTGAGTTTAAGTGCCACAAAAAAGACATTATGAATGGCTTGTGGATAACGATTTCTTTCCCTTCGCTAACTCGATAATACAAACTTCAAAGGAGTTTACTAGCAAAATACAATATCACAACAAATTATTCTTTCCCACCCCCCTTTCTTTCTTTCTTTCTTTCTTTCTTTCTTTCTTTATACAACGCCAAAGAAAAGGATTGCTTATAACTTATAAACACAATTTCAATTTCAACAATTTATCTACTGCTAACACACGCTTTCAATGTATGAGAATTTAATTAACGAATTTGAATTGCTGAGGTGGAATTATTAGAATTATTAGTTGTGCAAAACATAATAACAGACCTCAATTAAAATTAAAAATTAATTCTATTTCTTATAAAAATTAAATTTAATTAAAAAATGTATTTAAAATTCGAAAATATCAAATCTAATAAATGTTCAATAATTATTTCTTTTTTTTTAATTTCTTTGAATGTGATATCTTCATGTGGATATTTTGACATTGAAAATCACACATTGAAGATTTAGGCAAATGCTTCAAAATATCATCTAAGAATGTTTTGATGCTTTTTGAAATCTTTGATGTAGATTCTATGATATTCTTTACCGTTGCAGGTTGTACAATGAAGATCTAATCACTATATTCAAAATGTCTCTAATTTTTTTTAAATATATTGTAGATAAACGTTTTCGGATATAACTATAACATTTTTCAGATCCAGAATTATTTTAAATGATATATAATAATGATACATTAACAATTAACTAAATAAACAATGAATTTTTGAATGACAACAAATGTTAAAAAAAAATTTATAAAATAAGCTGCAAAAATTGTGGATTAAAATCTTCAAGACAATTTATAAAATATCTGGTAATCTTCAAGACAATTAAAAACATGTTTAGAAGAATATGAGAGAAGTGTCAGATTAAATAATAGAAATAACTTAGGGTAAGAATTCCTAAAGTGGGCCCCTCAAAAATAAACATGTCGTGAAATTTAAAACTTTTATTTTTATTTGATGGTACCTAATGGAATATTAAAATTCCCAAATACTTTTTTGGTACTTTTTGTTTAAAAAGTCATATCTCAAGCTAAGTTTTTCAAATCCCTTTGAAATTTTAAAGATAACAAGAAAAACATAAATATTTCAAAACGAAACATAAAAGAATGAGAAAAAAAATTAATAAAAAAATAAATATTTTTAATGTTCTCAATCGATTTCAACAATTTTCAAAAAACACATTGAATCTGTATTTTTTAACGATTTAGAATTTGAAAAAAATTTTGGTGATCTCTGTTTTTACGCGAATGCCACCAGTTATTCAATCAACCACTGGGCTGCTAAGCAGGTAACTAACTCTTCGTCATTCAATATTCACAGCAATAGGGAGCTTCCCTGTAAAGCAACTGTTTTAAGCAACTGTGCTTGAAGCAACACCTCCTAGGCGCATTCGGCATCGCGCAGAAAGTGCACACTCTGCGCTCTTATCTCGTATGTGGAGAATCTGTTCGTCATGAGATTTTGCATTCCCGGCGGCGCTGTTCGGCATCGAATCTGCGTTCTGTTCATTGCAGATTCTGCACTTTCACCGTGCACAAAACGCACAGAGAAAAACTTCGTGCAGATTCTGTAGTTTAGTCACGAGCACAACGAAGACACGGCCAACAATGTGTAAATAGGATTAACTGTGGGGTGCATTCTTGTCTTTTATAGCATTTCAAACCTTTGTTTTTACTCCGTGAAATTCGACATTGCAAGATTTGCGTTCGTCATGCCGTGCATTCGGTGAAAATTTTGAGGATAAAATGACGTCAATTTTTTAAACAGAATAAACGTCACGCATTGTCTTGGTTGGTTGGTTGGTTGTTTTGTTTGGTATTAACGTCCTTTTCAACTGCTAAGGTCATTTCAGGTCGGCGTTATAGGGTCCGCAAATTTTGCCTCGCAAGGGTTCTTTAACGTGCAGCCGGCAAACGACTACACGGGATCAACGGCTTTACTTCCCTTCCGAAAGAAGTGCGTGATCTCAGGATTTTCCACCTGAAAAAATCCTCGTCGTCCTCGGCCGGGGTCGAATCCGCGTCCTCGGGCATTAGAGGCGATCACGCAGCCACAGAGCTATCGAGGCCGATCATGCATTGTGTCATCATCATATTTCGACCATTGTTAATCGTATTTCTACCAATAATAAGCCCTAAATTTGGTCGACTTATGATGATGTAACAATGTATGACATTTCAATTGTTTGGCTTTCTTTCTAGGAGGTGTTGCTTGAAGCACACGCCGAAACTGAAAAGTCACCTGACCATTGTTGTCTGAGCAATAATTTTTATCAAACTATAAATAAAGGAGAACATGTGAGTTCGTCCAACGCCACCTATCTTTAGGTGGTGTTGGTTCGTCACACGAAACAATAGCTGCGTTTGGAGAACAGCCATTTTTTCCACTATTTCCACTTTGTCGTTCGACAAACCACCATCAATGTATTCACGTCGTTCGGGATTGCATGGAAATTCACTTTTTCCTGTTTTTTTTCCACTTTTCTCTCGCGCCAAAAGCAAGTGGAAAAAGTGAAAATGACGTTGGATGGCGACGACCAATCAAATTTAGAGTAAAACTAAAACTAGCTTGAGTTGTAATAAAATTTGCAAATGACAGCGATATACTGCAAAATATTTTAAAACTTTTAAAGAATATCTCGTAAAGTAACTTATTAAAAAATATACGCTTTATTTAGATAAAATATATCAATATAGGCTTTTTTCTGAACAAGATATGCTCATAATTTATTTTCATTTTGGTAAATTCATTTTTTTTTCATTTTAGTTTCGCGCGATTAGTGTTCAATATTCCACCTTTTTTATTTCATTTTATTTTACTTCTCATTATCAATTTATCGGCCTCGGTGGCTCAGGGGTTGCGTGATCGCCTCTGAAACCCAAGGACGCGGGTTCGATCCCGGCCGAGGACGACGAGGATTTTTTCAGCGGGAAAATCCTGAGATCACGCACTTCCTTCGGAAGGGAAGTAAAGCCGTTGGTCCCGTGTAGTCGTTTGCCGGCTGCACGTTAAAAAACCCTTGCGAGGCAAAATTTGTGGCCCCTATAACGCCGTCCTGAAATGACCATGGCAGTTAAAAAGGACGTTAATACCAAACAAACCAAACCAAACCAATCATTATCAATTTAAAAAACGAATTTTCAATGAAAGAAGTTTCTTTGCGTGGGTGTCCCACATTTGCTATTTAACTGACCATTCATATGATTTTAAGAAAATAATATTCCAAAAGATCATCAGCGAGCTCACATTCTCCATATTGGATTAGTAATCGAATCACCGAGAATTCAGTGAGGCGTTCTCTTGTGTTTCACGGAGACTTCTCTGATTCTCGAGAAACTCACCAGTGGCTGTTCTCTGAACGCACTCAATTAGAATGTGCAAGCTCTGCAACAATATTAATTGACTTTGATACTATACTCTGTCCGACGAAAGTTGGACAGGACGTGTCCAATTAAATTTCAGATTTCAATTGTTTAGGTATCGTTGCAAAATAAGATTAACAATGTCTGACAATTGAAATTGGAAATTTAATTGGACACACCCATTCAAACTTTCGTTGGATAGAGTATAATTACCGCGCAGACGGTGCGCGGATAAAATCTTATTGGCTCATATTGTAAACACAAAACAAAAAAAAGTGTACTTATCTGTGTTCATTTGTATGAGAATAGCACGCATATTCATGAAGATAAAAAAGGTTTCGTTAAAAAAATCGAAATTTTTTGTAAGTTTTTTGTTTATAACATGCAGGGTTTTCAACCTAAAGCAATGCCATTTTCAGGAAACGTGACAAACTACAGTAGTGAAAACACCCTGCAATCAGAATATAAAAATATTAACTATTTGATGAAATATGAGCATTTTTATAAATAATAAAAATGCCTAAGCAAATGTCGTGAAAATTCCGAAAAATATCGCCAATAGAATGAGTTGAATTTCAGTTGTTCTCAAAAATAAAGAAAACGATAACGGGTTTTCTCCAAATTTTTATTTTTGGACCGGACACCAGTATCAACTTCTTCTCTTTACGCTGATATGAAGGCATATTGGCTTCATAAAAACACATGAAGACATCAACATCCAAATAAATATTAAAGAAAAAGAATAATATTGTACATTATTGAACATTCATGATATTTAACATTTTAATGCTTACTTTTTTTAAAATAGATTATTTTTAATTTAATTTTTTATAAGAAATGGAATTAAATTTTTGTTTTTTAGTTTTGAGTTTAGTTCTATTATAATGTTTTACTTAACGTCATTATTATATTAATTTTATGAGAATTTAAAACAACATTAAATTTTTAATACAAAAATAAGAAAACATTTTAATGGGATACCGTTGATACAAAACACACAAAAATTAAGTGAAATCAAAATGACGAAACACTAAGTGCACATTTACATATTATTAGTCAGGGGAAATGTTATAAATTCAAATTAAGCTTCGTGAGACAGGAACATGGAAATTAACTGAAAAAGCAAGCTTCGTGAATTGCTAACGTGATATAATCATCGATTCCATAGAATAATAAAAAGTAACTTAAAGAATATCGCAAAATGCCAAGAGCTGTAACCGAATACGATCCGGTAATTGAAATTTAAAAAATTTTGAAATATGAAAGAGAGCTAAAGGCAACTGACACAAAATATGGGGAAGAGAATTAATTATTGCAGGTATTACAGCTTTTGAGGCTGAGCTATTAAAATGTTTATGGTCATACTTTAAAGCTTCCTGGTATTACACGAATTGTTGTAGTACGGAATATGAGCAGTGGTCCAAAGAAACGAATTAATTCAACGCAACATATCTTTAGCTGGTCATGAAAAGATTGAGCAAAATCCTTGTTTGCATAGCCTTCGCTCATATTCTTTAGCATAGGAAGACAATTTAAAACGTTCTCGGAGGCGTATTTTGACAGATAACAGAAAATGAACGAAATCGTAGCAGCATTGGACTTTTCTATTTCCAACGGTGTAACTTATATATCTTAAAAATCAAATTTATGAGCGATGTCTGAATATTATCGTGCACTTTATAGCTGTGCGATTTTGTCGTCTATCGAACAGCTCGACAGTATCAAAGAAAAAGTTTCTCTTCAACGAAAAAGAAGTACATTATTTTTATGGTCATTTGAGGTGTTCAGAATTGTTTTATAACTAAATTTTCAGTAGATTTGTCGCTATTAGACTGCTCACAACGGGCTACTTCAGCAAATGATTAGTGTACACGTAAGCAAGTTTGTTATCTTGTTTATAAAAGAATAAAGTGAAAATGATCCGTGAGGGTTTAGTTATTTTATAATTTATTTTTTCATTTATAATTGAACTTATATTTTGAGAAACAAACAGAGCTTGCTAAATTATTATAATCAAACACTTCAAATTAATTTGTACTCATTCTTGAGAGATACTTGAGCAACTTGCCCATTACAAATAAAGGTCGTAAAAGAAAAAATGGTAATAGAGAACTGGTGATCATTTCATTAACTAATTGCAGCGCTATCTTTTTTTCTGGATGCGATTATCTACTATACATATAAAGCACAATGTTTTTATGTTTGTCCGGTTTTAAAATGCAACTTGGAAGTAAGTTATAAAATTGAAATTTAACACACAGCTATGTAATACTACCGCAAAATAACGGGAAAAAAATCCAAAACTGGAGATAAGTGTCTCAAAAACATAGAAATTAAGAATGTATATATCTAAAATATGAAATAGACTTGGTTTATATTTGTTGCTTGCATGTGCGAACAATCAGCCGATCATGTTTGCGTCAACAAGCTGTTGGTCGCAACAAATTGTCTGTGCAAATTTTGGGAGGTGCTTCCTGGCACACAAGAAACAGACAAGTGTCCAGTGAACATGCCCGGAAGTGCAAATTTCGCCGCTAGGCGGCTCTGAGGGTTAACAATTTCTAAAGCATACATTAAGAAAGTATGGCCATTTGGTTGTAGGCACCAATTTTGGTTCCTGCTTCATATAATGAATGCTTCTTGTTTTGCAGCAAATTCAAACTTGCAGATTGAACACTTCCTTTTTTGATAAAAATTAGAGGGAATATGCCTCTGAAGTTTGACTTAATATAGTCAAACTCCCATCATCATTTTTGCCAGACAAATATACTAATGAACTGTAACGACTTCTGATGTCATCGCGAAAGTATGCATTTCTGGACAATTTGGTTCCTTGATCTCCCGGGAAGCACCTCTCAAAGTTTGTACAGACCAGATAAAGCTGTGTAAACGAATATTCCTTACATAAACACTTGACTTGTCTATTTTGAACGACGGTGTGCTTTACTTTATGTATACCAAGCTGATCAGAATGTTAAAACTACCTATTATTTGATATTAAGTAATCTAGTTTTTACGAGGAATAAAAAAATGTTCACTGAGAATGTTCAAACTTTCTTGAAGATTAAAATCAAGAGCCACTTATTTTTTACATTCTGTATAAAGTAAAAAATTCTTAGGACAAAAGGAAAAAAAACAGGACCATTAAGTAGAAGAAGGAAATTTTGAGAAAAGGGAAAGCGTTAAAACTATTTTTGTTTGAGCGGGTTTTGCAAAGCGAGATTTTTATTTCTTCGCTAAAACTTTACAGGTTTTGTTTGTTCGAGTGTTTTGGGGGGAAAGCGCTCTTTTGTGAGTTGATTGAATTTCACGGTTGAGCACGCACTGAAGTGCATTCAAACACGAGAGGGAAGAAAAGATGCGGGAATTGTATTGACTTGGTGGTGCCCAAATACACCCTCCCTCCTTTCCCTTCCCTTCCTTACTTTTCTTTACAGCTCCACAGACACACACGCGCACACACAACATTCGGTCTCCCATTAACCCTTTTACTCTCCTTCTCTTGGCGTTTCCCGGCTGCCTTTCGGCCTCACGTGATCTCCTCCACTCCATTCTTTCTTTCCTAACAAGGTTTCCACTTTAAATGAATAATCTCGAGAAATTCTTGAGACAAATTATTTTCAATCTACCGAAATGGGAGACGAAATTAACCCGCATCCTTTTCAATCGGCTCGCGGAAGCTTAAGGAGCAGAAGAGGGTCAAGCTCGGGTTGACATAGCGTCTTGGGAGGGTTTTCCAAGCGAAGAAAAGCAACTTACAGAAAACGCTTCCGAAATTAATAGAGCGGATTCTTTGCACTTCTTCATTCAATCTGATGCCCACAATATTATGCAAATCGAGAAGTTGCTCAAAACACCACTCCTCTCTTCAGACTTGAGCAAAATTGCTGTTTTGATATCTAAGAAGTTCTGATGCCCGCTTTGCGTGACTGAAATTTTCAAGTTGAAAATGTGAAGACGAATAAAGTTGTTGATGCAAATAGACAAATTTTATAAGTTCTTTTTTCTAAATTGAGTTTATGAAAAATCAGTGTTTAAATAATCTTTTATACATAAATAATAAGAGTTTTGTCACGATTTCATTTTCTTATCCTTCCTCCCAAGCAGAGAGAGCGCTGGGACTTGGTGTTTCGGGTTATCGAATCCGTCGGATGTTTCTGTTTATTTTATTGTCCCATGGGCGTTTTTGTTTGTCTCAGACGTTGTAAAGAAAATAATCACATGGAATTGCTCAAGGTTGTGTTATAATCTTAGTTGTATGCAAGAGCGCAAGATTATATGGGTTTTGACGCGTTCAAAAATCTAACGAACCAACCAACCTTCCACCATTTGTGAAATTGTGGTTTCCGTCCTTATTTTGTTTGATACAACCTTCCACCCATTCGTCAGCTTGCTAAAATCTGAACTTAAAGTATTCTTTAGTCTTGCTCGTATTTAAATAATAAACATTTTTAGGGAACATACTGCCCACTATGCAGCGATGTATTTTTCCTCCATTGAGGCCTGCCGTTTGATTTCTGGACGTCGTAGCGAAGCTGCAGAAATATACAGTTTGCTATATTTTTGCTCTAAATCAATTTCTTCTTTTGAATCGGTGCAGTTCAGGTCACTGATAACAGGTCGTAATTGCCGATACCAACATGGCTGTACTTATGCGAATGAAAAATGAAAAAGTCTATACGAGGATCATTTTAAATGAGAACATGACTAAAGAAAAAAGGAAGGAAAATTTCCTCGATCTGGATTCGAACCAGGGACCACCAGTATCGAGCTCGTCACCAACTGGACCACCGCAGACAATGATACAGCTAAGCTGTCACCAAGCGTCCTAAATCTTTTTTCATCTACCGGGTGTTTCAAAAATGACTGGTATACCGGTATATTTGAAAAATCAATAAAAACTAAACGGGCAGCGATAGAACTACACCGTTTGTTGCAATATGCTTGG
>JAHWFO010022894.1:1342170-1363254 GCA_023313115.1 Rhysida immarginata
TGCCTACTGTAGCACCCCACTGTTGTGCTAACACTGTGGAAGTGGCTGTACGATCTGCTACACACATGCGATAGAGGTGTCTGTCATCTCGCGGTGTCGTCGTGCTGGGTCTTCCTGAGCCTGGTCTTCGGTGTGCCCTGTTCTCTTCGCTCCACTGCCTCCATGCACGCATAATTGTCGTTGCATTACGTCATACACGAGCAGCAATGTCACGATACGACCATCCCGCTTCACGCAGACCAATTATGCGTCCTCTTTCAAAGCCTGTCAGCTGTTGATATGGTACCCTTCGTCGTCGTCGAGGCATGGTGTTCTTTCAAGCAATTACTCTGAAAATCTAATCATTTATACTCTGACCCATTGTATGCAAATATTGCAAATTGCATATGGATTAGACCATTCCATCAGGGTGTTGCGATTTTTATAAACAGTAGTATAGTTCATTGGAACTTTCAATGCTAAAATATGGCATGTGATATATCAAACAACTTGGAATGATGTGTCATGAATGAATATAACGTAAAATTAATGATAGTCGAAATTGGTTCATAGGTACGTGGTGTAATGGTATCTTTATGGCCCATTAGAAACTTCCAAGGTTAGCATAGGGCTATTTAAAAATATAGTTTCGCGAATGGTTTAATTTAACCTTTCGTTACTTGGTTATGTCATTTTAATGGTTTATTCATAGAGTAATACAGTTAAATCTAATTAGGTCTTTATTATGGGTGCAATAACATACACTATTTGTTATTTTCTCCGTTCCATTTAATTTTTCCCTTACTTTTTCCTTATTGAAGAATGAACCTCTAATGTCAATTCCGACTTTTCAAACATCGTCCAATTCGTCTAAAACCGTTGGCAAAAGGAATACTTAGTCCAACTTGAAAGGATAAATCGTTATCAACCCGCGCTTTGAATAAAGCACTGGTATTGCTGGAAACGGTCTTAATTATTTTATTTGACATAATTCAAGTAAATTTCATATATCTAAACAAAATTCAAAATAAAACTAATACCCAAGGGGTGGTCTCTCTGCAATAACAATTCTTAATTCAGGGCGTCAATGTGGGCTAGACGATGCTCTACAACATGGTAATAGGGATTAGGTCTCTATTGAAGAAACAGTAGTTTGAAATGGCATTGCTTAAAGGGGATATGGATAATAATAAATAATACATTTTAATGTCAACATATGTTCAAGCTTCTTGGTTGTATGCTTCTTAGTCCGAATAGTTTAAATGGAGATGCTATTTGAATTTTTTAGATGGCTTATCCATTTTATTGGAAACGTGCTTCTAAATGATTTTCCAAAGCGACACATCCCGACTTCATTATAGCAGTACAGTGAGAGAATTTCTTGATGAGAAATCTCTAAACTGTCGCCCATTTTTCAGAACAAGCGAACGGTCAGAATTAGACAAATCACCCACAGACACAAAAAAGTGGTAAGCCGCCCAGATGGCGAAATGGCTAACATGCTGACTTCTGAGTGCTGGGTCGTGGGTTCGAGTCCCACCATGGGCATGGTTGTTTGAGTTTGTCCTCCATATATTGACACTTTCTGTATAAAACGTATTCTAATATAGCTCATATGCATATTTAGTAAATGAAGATGCAATTTCTGTGGAATTATCGTCGTTAAAAATCTGTATAATGAAATCAGCTAGTCTCTCGAAAAGAGAGAGAGGTGAGGGCTGTGAGAAGAAGAAGGAGAAACAGTGGTAAACTGGGCAGCCCTTTGGCCTCTGGAGCTGCATAGCTGTATATCTAGTCGGCTTCCAATGCTAATTGCACTCAATTGACGATAGCACACGAGACAGGTACAGGATCATCGATATTGAACCGCGAATGATTATAAAGAAGTCGCTTGATTCGACGAATCCAGATTACTGGTGGTATTACTGGTTAATTACTATCGGAGGCTATGATACTTGGTATCACCGTTAGGCATCATCACCGTCACGAAATGTATGGGATGCTCAGATACCCCAGGATACTTATCGCCATCTCATCGAATCGAAAGCCGCAGTATTGTGGCTAAAAGAGATCCTATGCCTTATTAGGTCATAATGAAATGGCTCTCTAATGCATTCTACCATTTGATTTTAAAATGAGATTATGAATCAACTGCTATCGATCAATTAAAGCTTCAGTTGCTTTAGTAAAAGATAAAAGCTCTAAACCATAAAGAAGTTAATTTCAGTGCAAATATTGTAATAAAATGAATCAGCAAATCTCTTCGATGCAACTGCCTCATATTAAAGCTCATGAATTAAATTACGAAAAATTCATTTGATATGGCCGTTCTGTTTAATGGGAGGTCGATGAAGGGAAGCCAGGGTTCGGTTCAAGAGGGTTCCCGTGTCGTTGCACTCGACGCAAGAAGTTCTTCACCCAGCGAGAGGTCGGAGATCACGTTTGTTTCTTACCGCGAGCCCTACGGAAGCCTCGACGGGGAATCCCGTTGCCTCGAATTTGATGGATTCCTCCATTAATCCCCACCAGTGTGCCTGCGCAATATCACTTGAACCCGTTCTCCTCTTCTTTTTCTCTTCTCGTTAAGTTTTGAAGTGGGCGGTGGTAAAAGATCTCTCCCCAACCACACAAAATGCAAAGATATCCCGCGAAAACCTCTACTATTTGTAAAATGTCTTGTCGAAAAGACAGGGAAATTATGAATATCTGGGTTAACGATATCTAAACATCTTATTCATTTTCGCAAGGTTATAATACTGTACTCAGAATTTCGCCATGAACTTCTTCCTTTAATGGCTTAAATTAAACTTTCGGAAAAAATCACAGTTTAGAACTCTTTCTTATTTTCTTCAATCATTAACACTTACTGAAAATATTCAGTTATTATTAATTGATCTAGCGAAACTAAAATTTTTATTTGGACGATTGAAGAAAATTCTCAATAAACGTGAAATAGTACGAGTATTAAAAAGTATCCTTGTGCCAAAAATTGAATATGGAATTGTGATTTGGTCAGCTGCTCCCAAAATTCAAATTAGGAGAATCCAAACGGCATATAATGATGTAATAAGGATAGCATTAAATCTTCCAAGATTTGCCTCGATTACTGAAGCATGAACATCAATGAAATTCCAACATATAAGGATATAAGTGTCTAAGCAAGGCTCAAAGAATTATACCGTCAACTAATCAATTGCATCCGATGCATTATGTTAGAGATTGGCTGGTGGACACTCCGAGAACACGGGAAATACAAAAATTGAAAATACACTTAACCATGAAAATTTCTAATTTTCTTGAGACATTCTTTCCTTACAACATTATATCGACAGATTATAAATTGCACCCTTGACAGATGTGTGAATCATAAGGAACATGTTTTTAAGCTGTTATATAAGACAGTCCATGATACATGCATTAATTGAATTTTACATATTAATATTCCATTTTGAATGTTTAATATTTAATAGTAATAATAGTATAATAATAATAATAATAATAATAATAATAATAATAATAATATACACTATCAGAGATCAAAGGTTTTTCGCACAAAGTCTGATTATTAACGACTGGATATTATTTTTACCACTGTCCTCTATCACATGTTTGCTTTTATCGTTTAGCATTCCATAATCATATTGGAAAGTTGAATCTCGATATAAGGATACCTGATAAAAGGATAATCCGCTTATAAGGATACAGAATACAGTGAAAAAAATCTGTCCGTTATTAAGAGGTGTCCGCTCTTTACAGGAGTTACAATGAAACCTCTCAGTAGCGGACACCTCTGCCGGGGAATTAAAAAGTGTCCGTAATTAAGGGGTGTCCATTAGGTGAGGTTTCACTGTATACAGTCCCGTTTTTATTTAGTTCATTTCAATGCATTTTAACTCCCCTTAAGACGATACCGGATAAAAGATTATTCCGTTTATATGGATAAATTCCTATGCTAAAATTTGTGTAAACTCCTGTTAAACGGGTAAAGTGACTCTAAACGCAATGTGTTCTTTTATATGTGGTAAGTCATAGATGTTCATCTTATAACCCATCTTATATCTTACAGGCAGCTATTTTTAACCTCTCTAGAAAAAGTTTGTCCATTCAGCTATAAAACTTCGTTGTGCTGGCTTTCAAGCCATGTAAAGCGATGAGATTCTCTATCCAGTTTTGCGACCTTATAGAATATGGTCAATATTGGTGGGAAACTGAAATGAAGAAACAAAATTTGAAGTCATAGTAGTAGGTCTGCGCGAATATACCATTCATTGTTGCTGTAGAAACTGTCAACATTTTAAAGATTTAGATTGCAATTTAGTTCTAACATTGATTACATTTAACTGATAAGAAATAAACAAAGACCCAATGCCACGGTCAAAAATTTGCAGTGATAATTATCGTGTACAGAGAAAGGGACGGGATCCAATTGATTTGCAATCAACGTCTTTTTAATGTGAACATTCAAAAGGATAAATATTGGAAAACATTTCTTAATGAATTCTCAATAACACATAAATAAGCTCATCAGATCTCTTCCTTGTTAGCTTAATGGAGCTGCTGCCTCCAATATCATGAAGAATGTTTGTCGTCCTGGTGAAAAGTTGAAGTGGCTCAGGTAAGGACCCAACGTATATAATAAGCAAACGGCGACCTTAAAGGGTTTGACCTCCGTTGGGGATGAACTGCAAAAGTGGTAAATCAAAGAATTAGCACTAGTCAAGCTATATTTCAAGACAAACTATGCAATATCACTAAATGCTAATAAAATCTTGTAAGCATTCCAAGGAGGAGCCTTTAGCAGTGAATCAGAAATACGTTTATACATTTATTAATAAAAAATTACTCCCCCGAGTAGGGTTAGGCAAGTAGCAGATCCTGCGGTCATTTATTTTTACACCTTTCTTTGCACTTTTTTTTTTTTTTTTACTTCCCCCCAAGTTTTTAATCAAAAAGTTGATTTTCTCGAACGTGGTGTGTAAAAAATGTAAAAAGAGCTTGTATATTCTTTCCTTTCTGATCATTTCCGATGGAATGACATATCATATGCAATTTGTTGCCATAGTTCTAACGACCAAGTGACTGCCACCCCCGCAAACCCGACCCCACTGGAACAATTTGGTCTAAACTTCATAGTAATGTAGATCTTGCCTAGTGGAATCTGTATACTGAATTTCACACCTTTACTCCTGAATAGCACAGATCTTTTGTCTTCTCTGGCTCCCACCCCCGTAATTCCGACCCAAGTGCACCAATCAAAACCAAACTAAATAGTGAAGGTGGACATGCCCATAGTAAGGTAGATTCCGAATTTCTACCTTCTACCTCAAAAAAGGTAGAAATTATGAGGGGGACAGACGGACAAAATAAAACCAATAACTAGCTGCATTCTTCCGTTACTTAATTTATGAGCACTTGCGCGATCAATCGTGCCAAGACAAAGCGATTTCACGTGCGCGTGCCGATGTCAATAATGCTTAAAAGATGAAGAAAGTAATAATATATTCATTCTTGACAAATCGATTGTTATATGACATGTCATTATCTTGGTATTCTTTATAGTCACTCTTTTAGCATGTGAATTCGACTTGAAGGGGTCCACGAAAAATTCTGAAAAGTTGATACGGCCGAGCTAAAACTTTGATAGTCATATTGCTGAAAACAGAATTTGAAAAAGTTAATCCGTTTTCAAGTTATCGTGCAAACGGCGGACGGACGGATAAACGTACAGACCAAGGGTGCATTCTTATAAGTAGATTTTTGCTAAAGCTCCTAATAAATGCAGCAGGGCCCTGTCGAGTTACCGGCTACGCTTTGCTGATAGCAGGCACGACGCTGATCCTGGATTCCCTCCGGGGAAGAAATTTCGGTGGCGGTAGAAAACGCTGTTTCCGAAGACGCAGACTGGCTCGCTCCTCTGCTCCTTAAATCGTTCGACATCACCGGAACGTATAAATTCTCCTAGCTCCGTTTTGGCATGAGGAAGAAAATTACCGGCATTAGATTTATGTCCATCCAATAAATTAATGTCACTTGAGTTAATCGAATTTTCGATTAAAGAACCAGGCGCATTTACGAGTTCATTGAAGCTCAAAGTTTTACTGGTCTTCTGTATTTTCTTAGGTCCCCTCGTTGAATGCCCTATTCCTTGTTCCATGAAACGGGTCGGCATACATGGCGAAGAATAAGACTGCGGTGGACGTCGTGGAGATCGGCGAAATTCCGGTCTGTCGGGACGAAAACGTTTGCCGTAAAGTAAGCCCGTTTGCCGGCTTTGCATCATATCATATTCAGTTCAAGCGTGGAAATTCCCGTCTTATTTCTCCTTGTTCGTGGCTTAATTCTCTTCTGAAAAGTATAACAATCTTCATAAATACTATCAGAATTCTTCCTGCTGTTTGTATGGAGCGACGAGATGGGAGCGAACTACATGGCTTTTCAATAGTAGCAAACATTATCCTGTCCCCCCTTTCCTTCTCTTCTCTTCTCTCTCTCTCTTTTCTTTCTTTCTTTTTTTTTGCTGCCTGATTTGCATGTCCCGCTTTTTGACGAATCGCGAAGCTCCTTTGATGCCCGCTTCTTGGGCTCGTCTATTTCTCTCGACAGGGACTCGCTGTTTAGCGCGGCGATTAATCTTCTCTTCTTTGCCTTATGCCACCTCACGCCGATTGATTGCTTCAGCTGAGATGACACCCAAGAAATTGTATTAATCCTTTTTTCATATTTACATTGTGATGGATCGTTTTCCGAGATAACACTATAACCAATGTCGTAGATACGTTTATATAACCAGCGGAACAACTCCCATAATGCAGTGGTACCAGTTGGTCGATTGCAAATGGCGGAAGACACATTGTTGCTGCACTAAGTAAGCTATTGAGTTATTTATTATATTGATATCGGGGAATTATCCGAAATGGATTCTCGCGTGAATATTTACAGCTACTTAATATGTGAATATCTTCAAGATAATAAAATTTAATTTAAAATATTTGACTCTAACTGAAAAGTATTTGTCTGGCCTTCTCACTGAACATGGCGTTGGAATTTAAATACACCTGTTGTTTCTCCAACTGCACTTGAATTAGTACTAAAGTTTATCGGGAACGGGGTGACATCTAATGCTCGTCTCCACCCCCCTCCCCCTTCTTAATATCATAATCTTTTTTTTTTCACAAACACCTGCGGTCGTAGATGTGTCAGAGGATAATTGCACAATTCTGCGAATGTCATTAAGCCTGAAGCTTAGAGCCACAACTTCGTTTTCTTAATGGCAGATGTGACCTCTCTCTCTCGTTTTCTCTTAGCAGACTTCACTGCCGTGTGGACTATGGACTTTTATAATTCCTTTCGACAGTGAAGATTACGGCATCTCACACAATATTTAAATTTAACAAAATAGATTCAAATCTGAGTTTAAAAACTTAACCATAGAAAAGGATTCGGGTAAAATAAGAAATAGCATCTAATAAGAAGTACTATTCGGGTAATTAAGAAAATAGTCGTAGCCAAGATTTGTATATTTCGTTTTTCAATAGCATCATCCTAAAAAAGGATTTTTAGCTGTGACGCAGAAATACAATTATTAGGAGCTTTGGCAAAAAGCTACTTATAAGAATGCACGCTTGGTCAGTACGTTTATCCGGCCGTCCGCTGTTTGCACGGTAACTTGAAAACCGAATAACTTTTTCAAATTCTGTTTTCAGAGATATGGCCATCAAGGTCTTATTTCGGCTGTATCAACTTTCCAGGATTTTTCGTGGACCCCTTCAACTCAAATTCACATGCTAAAATAGTGACCATAAAGAATACCAAGATAATGGCATGTCATATAACAATGAATATACCGTTAATTTTTGTTCATCTTTTAAGCATTGTTAACATAGACACGCGCACGTGATACTCACTTTGTCGAGGCCCATACTTTTGCTCGAGAGCCTTGTTGAATATAAATTCCATATTATTGAATTTATACTCAACAATTGTTTGAGTACGAGCAAGAGCATGAGTGTTCATTCTGAATACGGGCCTCGATATGTTGCAAGATGTTATTAACGTATGAGCAAATGGGCAATCGTGCGTAGACAAAACGATCGACGCGTGCGCGTGCTCACGTCAACAAGCTTAAGATAGGTAGAAAGTAACAGTATTCATTCTTGACGAATCGATTGTTACATGAAATACCGTTATCTTGTTATTCTTTACGGTCACTGTTTTAGCACGTGAATTCGACTTGAAGGGGTCCACGAAAAAGCCCGAAAAATTGATACAGCCGAGCTAAGATACTGATGGTCAGATTTCTGAAAACAGAATTTGAAAAAGTTACCGTATTTACCCGAATAGATCCCGACGTCTAATTTAAGCCGACACGCCCTTTTTTGGCCATTTCTATGGGAATAAAATATTTTCAAATTTAAACCGACCTCTATTTTTTCAATGTACTGAACACTATTTAAATCCTCTCTATTACGCCGTACAGACACGTTACACTGTTTTTGCCTAATTATTACTTTTCGTTTTTGGACCCCCGAATTTTTTTTACATTGTTCTTTACATGTTTTCCTAATTAACTGCCCAGAGATTTTTTTTTTTTTTTGTATGTATTCGGATAAATACGGTAGTTCGTTTTCACGTTATCGTAATACAAACCAAACGTGCATTCTTATTGTAGCGTTTTGCTGAAGCTCCTAATAAAGAACAGATAAACATCATGCGTAAAGCGTGGTTCCCACAAGCAGAAACTATGGCATATTTTCTCTGTTCCTTTACATTCTGCTCCTGGAGGCGTCTTCCATGGCAGAAACTTAAAAGAATGAGACAGCAGAAGTCTCCAACCCAAATGCCATCCTTTACTGCAATTTGGCATTCTTGCCCAACAATAGTGAATTGCACCGAAGCCGTCTATCGATCTAAACGGTCGGCTTCGACTGCACACCGTCAACACCACCTAGGGGTCTAGGCTGAACTCATCGACAAGCTGTCGATCTCGACAAAATCTAACCGTCGATAAGTGGCATATTACACATTAATACACAAGTTTACACATGTATGGCTAGATGATATACACAAATTTACAAACATTTACACATAATTTAACACATTTATCCATGTATACACATAAATACATACATAAACACATACGTGTAGACACAGTATATTATTATTTTCACAGTTCAAGTTTCGTAGCACAAGAGAGTGCTTCATGTATGTAAATATTTTTAAACAAGTTTTTGTTAATATTTTTAGAAAATGTGTATTCTTGAGGTACGTGTATTTAGCCTGCAGGCCGGAAACGAAGGAAAAAAGATTTTAATAAGAAATCTGTTGCTAAATTCTGAAATAACGATCGCCAAGCGCATAGTCGACTGCTCTTGAATTGTAGACAAAGAATGTGCATAGTCGACTGCTCTTAAGGCAGTTGTCGATGGTCAAAGTCTACACTAGAAAATCGACGGTGTAGAGTCTGTACACTGTAGACTCTGTAGACAAGTAGATAAGTCTACACTGTAGACTCTGTAGACTCTGTAGACACTGTAGACAAGTCGTGTTCATGCTAGCTCGAATCGACAAATGTCATTAGCCACGTGAACATCGACACTTGTCGACAGTCGACTGCTTGTCGATGAGCTCAGCCTAGACCCCCTAGATAGAAGGCCTGCGCACAGAAACGTCATACATTGTTACATCACACAAAAGCGGCTATTGTTAATCGTATTTCTACCAATAATAAACTCTAAATTTGGCCGTTTGATGATGATGTAACAATGTATGACATTTCTGTGCGCAGGCCTTCTGCCTATACCTTATCTCAGCTTCAGTTGAGAGTGACGTCACGAGTGAAGCGGTTACAGTTCGCCCGCATGAAGAAATAGTTCGAATAATTTTCTGTATAAAAAGTTCAATATTCTTTCTGGAATCATATTTCATAATTTTCTCCTCGATATAATAAAAAATCGGCTGATAGAAAACCCATTTGACGAAATGAAAAAAAAAAATAAATAAAATGAAGTCAGCCTGTAGTCGAGATTATTTGATTGTAAAATGGCGGCGTCTCTTGTTCCTGCGTAAAAGAGATATGTCAGAAATGAAAGATGATCGAGTTTTCACGAAGAGGATTAAAATACTTTAAACATTAATTTTAAAAAATGATATCTGATAGACACCATTCGACTATTCTACTTTCGAGAAGCCACGCGATTAAAAGATGGTGTAACGTAGCATACATAGCCTCAGAATAACTTATTCTTTTAATGGCGGAAGGATACGATGTTGTGCACTATGTCTGGTAAGGGACTTCATTTCATGACGTCACTCTCAACTGAAGCTGAGACGGGGTATAGGTGGTATTGATACCGTACGCCGTCAACACCACCTAGATAGAAGGCCTGCGCACAGAAACGTCATGCATTGTTACATCACAATACATACTAAAGCGGCTATTGTTAATCTTATTTCTACCAATAATAAGCTCTAAATTTGGCCGTTTGATGATGATGCAACAATGTATATAGTTTCTGTGCACAGGCCTTCTGTCTAGGTGATGTTGACACAGTTCGTTCACTCCTCCTCAATCATCATATCGAATTTTTGTATTCAATTGTTGTTTACTCAATTAGATTTGATTAATTCAAATTCAGTTGTATTAATAAAATTATATTTCAAACCTTTTCTATTAGCGTTTCCACATCAGTTTTCTTTATCGGCCTCTTCACCTTTGTGAGCTGAGCGTCCGACAATTTTATTTTGTGAGAGAGGACGTCACTACATTGGTTAGAAGAAATAGTGTGTCCATTGCCGCTGATTTCGCTCCAGATGGCATGACTTTCTAATGCGCCGACAAATACTCTATAATGCGTGGCATTCAATGTAGGTTTAACAACATTAACATTTTTAAAATACTTGTTTAATAAAATAAAATAAGATTGTAAACTTGAAATAATATGCAGATAAACCTAATTAAAGGAATTTCAAAGCAGTATTCGTTTTATTTATTATTTAATCGAATAGCCGTTGTTACAAAAAGTTAAGCGCAGAAGATAATTATATGGAAAAGAGTAATGGTTTTTAAATTGAAATGTTCTTTTTATATTTTACGTTTTTTCATAATTTACAATTAGGTTTTCTGTGATTTTATAAATTGTTTTTTTACAGTAATATTGTTCTGAACTCTTTTTTTTTTTTTTTTTTTATTTTTATTTTTGTTTTGTTTACGATGTAATCATTTATTAGTGTGGTTAGCTTTTTTTATTATAATCATTTTACATATGGTAACTAAATAAAAACAAATATGCAATAGTTTATTGCGTACGTTTGAGCTTTAAAAGTTTACTTTTCTCGGGTTTTGCACTTTTTTTTCTTTGTTTAGTGTTTTTTGCCAGAAAGTGCAAGTGCATAAGAACGAAGAACTTTATAATGCTATTTGTTACTGCAGTGTTATGGAGATTGCATCTAACAGGATTTATACGTTTCATAGACAAACATTTTGCAATATCATTTAGCATATCTGAATGCAATTCTGTTTCACAGTGTGAATGTATCTTCCACTTTCAAAATCAAATCAAATAATTCGACATTTTAATTCCACTCGTATTATTAGTAATAATCACCCTAGGTTATAGTATTATACATGTATTTTAAATTTTAATTTAGAGACACATAACGAAACCGTAAAACAAATGAGAAATGAGAAAAATGGCTATTCGATTAAATAATAAATAAAACGAATACTGCTTTGAAATTCATTTAATTATGTTTATCTGCATATTATTTCAAGTTTACAATATTTTATTTTATTAGACAAGTATTTTAAAGCGTTAATTGTTAAACTTACATTGAATGCCATGCATTATAGAGTAATTGTCGGCGCATTAGATAGTCATGCCATCTGGCGGTGTCATCAGTCATCATTACGCTTCTCATGGCTACATTTAGTATTCAATTGACACACAATCACTTCTAGCCACTGTAACGTCACTACGATGCCACAGCAGAGAACTTTGTCTATTGCTGAGCAACCGTTTCTGCTCTGATTTTGCCACAAAAAAAGAACTCAACCCAACTCCAAAAAGCCGAAATTGAAGTGATAAAATTTTTCTGCTTTGTGGTCTCTGCCGTTGTTTTTACGTATGTGAAAACCACGCTTTAAACGTTATATTTCCGTTTCGGCATTCCCGTAATCATTCCGAGCAATGGCATTTACTTATTTGTATATCTCTTTGTACGTTAGCTGTTTTCAGGGTCTTACCACTTATGTCCAATTTTGGTTTATTCCAGGTTTTTGTGCCTGGTTCTTCTTTTCTTCTACATCCATTATTTATTTGTAGGGAGGAAGCTTATCATTTAACACGATAACTTGAAAACGAATTAACTTTTCCAAATTCTGTTTTCACCAATCGTTCAATATGGGACAGAGCACGGGCGGATTCGAAGATGAGATACGAGTAATCGATCCAATAGCACGTTTTTCAATGGTACTGTTATGGTACCATAGGAAATTTCATGATCCCCAACGAAAATCACCCAAATGAATATATTTACCTGTCTCGGCACACACGAGGCCGGATTGACGTGTTTTGGGCACACGCGTGGCCGGATTGACGAGATGTGGCATGTAATATAGCAAACAACTCTGTCATGAACATAGTTCCCTGTAATATTTTTTTGAGAGTTGCGTGGCCCAAAATCAACAGTGGACAAAAGAAAAAACAAATACCTTTTTCAATAATTTTTAGATAATGTTAATACTTTAAAATATTAATACAGGGTGTAAATTTTAAGTTGACAAAGCAGAATAACTCGAAAAATAAGCTTCACACGAAAAAATGCGTAGAATCCAAAGTTGATTATTTTCGAGGGGGCATCTGCTGGTGCTAAAATTAGCCCACCCCCCCCCGGCCCCTGGGGGTGGGGCGGGGGGCAACTTTAAAATTTCAAATGGGAACCCCTATTTTTTATTGCAGATTCAGGTCCTACATAAAAAACTACGTACATTTTGTCTGAAACATTTTTTTATATTTTTGGTAGATGGCGCTGTAATTCAAGAAAATCCATTTTCTCATTTTTGCGTGGAAATAACTAATTTATTATTCATTTCGATTCCTACATTGTTTTAACTACAATGTAATTTGAAGACATTTCGTCAACAAACAAATAACGTAATTTGAATGGCAACAAATATCGTAACCTACTTGAAAATGAACTACCAGATCTACTTGAAGACCTGAGTATTGAACTTCGACAACACATGTGGTTTCAACATGATGGTTGTCCAGCGCATTATTCATTAGTAGCGCGCGAAGTACTACATCGACTTTACCATGGTCGCTGGATCGGCAGGGAAGGTCCTGTGAATTGGCCAGCCAGATCGCCTGACCTTACATCGCCAGATTTTTTCTTATGGGGTTACCTCAAAGATATCGTTTATAAGGAAACGCCAACCACTCGCGAAAACATGATTCAAAGAATAAGAGATGCTTGCGCTGCAATTACACCAGACATGTTATCAAGATGTGTTCAGGAATTTACAAAACGAGTCAATAAATGCATCGAAGTTGGAGGTCATCAATTTGAACATTTAATTTCATAAAACGGCGAGATGCAAGGGATTTAAGGACAACAAGCAGGCCGAAAGTGAGAGGCGAGGGGACTCACTGGAAATACAAGCACCCCGAAATTCATTTACTTGCAAGTATTTGCAAATAAGAAAAAATAAAACGAAAACAATCGGTCCTTTTAAGGACCACCAAATCTTAAACGGGAATAACTTCATCTTTACACAGTCTTTTACTTTTTTACTCTGTTAGTTAATGAGTTCACTCGTTAGTACGTAGGATGTTCGGTTAGTTAGTTAGCTAATCAGTTGATTTGTTTGATAATTATAAAGTTGTGTGGCCTCATGACCACGAAACAAAACAAAATTATCCTAATCCGCGGCAAAAAATAATAAAATAATAACTTTGCGGCAAAATTTACGAAGTAAATAAGTATTTTTTATTTCTCCGTAACCATTTCCACGCAAAAATGAGAAAATGGATTTTCTTGAATTACAGCGCCATCTACCAAAAATAAAAAAAAATGTTTCAGACAAAATGTACGTAGTTTTTTATGTAGGACCTGAATCTGCAATAAAAAATAGGGGTTCCCATTTGAAATTTTAAAGTTGCCCCCCGCCCCACCCCCAGGGGCCGGGGGGGGGTGGGCTAATTTTAGCACCAGCAGATGCCCCCTCGAAAATAATCAACTTTGGATTCTACCCATTTTTTCGTGTGAAGCTTATTTTTCGAGTTATTCTGCTTTGTCAACTTAAAATTTACACCCTGTATATTGATTATGAATGCCCGGGGAATAAATTTCTCTTTGCAATTTATTGCAAGGCCATTAAAATTAATGCGCAACCGCACACTTGCGCAGCTTATAGGGAACTATAGTCATGAACGAATATAACGAGTAATTAATGATCGTCGAAATTGATTCAGTGATACGACTTCTAATGGTATCATTATGGTACTATTGGAAATTTTCAGTTCTAAGATATGGCATGTAATTCATCAAGCAACTAGTTGTAACGAGCTGTTGTTGTTCGTAGGTAATTGCTATCAAGAGCAAGTTGCTATTAGTTAAGATATCAATAGCTAATTCCTGTTAGATTTGCTGTAATCAATCGTTTATTTACATTAGGCGTAATAATTAGGTCTATTGATAGCAATAGCTATTGCCTTGTCTAACTATCAATAGCTAATTTATGTTAGGCATATTGTTGTCAATAGCTAATTGCTAGTAGCTAATCGCTCGCTCTTCAACAGTAGATGCTTACGTAGAAACGCTTTAGCAATAGATTATGAGGAAATAATAGAACTAATTAGTAACGCTCTAACAGTTGACGCTTACTTTTTTTTAACATTATCGTAGGAATGGTTACAAATTAAACAACTTTTATTGTTTTAAATATACAGGGTGTCCAAAAAGTCTGGTAACATGGCAGATATCTCAAAGCTGCCAAGTAGGCGAGCTCTAATGAGTGTGGTTTATAGGTAATGGGGGGGGGGGGGTTCATTGCCGTACTCAAATTTGACTTTTACCCCCAAATTTACGGTCATCCATTTGCTAACTCGAAAACTATTAAAGATAGAGAAAATTTTCCGATTGCTACCCTATAGAGCAACACCACATTAGTCTAAAAACATTTTTAATCAAATCCTTCCCCTTGAAAGATTTTGAGAAAATAGGCGAGAAAGAGTCACTCAAGGTCAGGTTGGGCTGACCAGGTTGGCTTCACTGCAATTCAAATGTGTTAGAAACTTCACCCAACCTGGCAGCTTTAAGATATCTGCCATGTTACCAGACTTTTTGGACACTGTATAAAGAATTACAGATCAAAGTAATACTATTTTAGATTATTCCATGTAGATTCAAATACTTGAAATTTTATATGCATATTCAGTTCGAACAGATTGATTTCATATTCCAGCGATTTCATAAAGCGGAGTAGATCCTTATCTATTGTTAAAATAAATAAATAAATAGCTAATCCCAATAATAAAAGAAGGCCAATATTGCAATTTGAATACTGTATTTAAATTTATAAATAGGCTTATCCAAAACGAGAAGACGAAGTTATCACAAAAGTTTCTTATATTGCAAATTCCTAAAGCGAAACTTTTTAAATTAACGGAAACTAATGGTTGCATGAAAATAAAAGCACGTTTTTTAATAGAAATAGAACATTGAAGAAGTCTTACTTTATATTATGGAGATAAAAGTTTGAAGCACATTGTGAAGGAAAACATTTAATGAGGCATATAAAAACGCTTACGATACCTGAAATCGTAAAAATTCTTTTCTTCTTCGCTCCACTTCAAGCGAACCTACTCTGACGTTGACACTTAGGAGGTGGAATAAAATTGTTTGCAACTTTTTTCGCCTCGGTTGGAAAGCTTTCTCTAATTTTTACACCTTCCTCCATTCATTTGCGTCAGGTTCGACGGTACATGAAGCGAAGGTCTAATTATTTTGTTGTATTATATCCATTCAATATATCGGTGGATATTTTTGAAATACGGTCCGCAGTAAACGCATATCAGATTTAAGGCTTAAATTTACAAAGATTTCATCTATTTTCTTATGGAGTGTTTATCAATATTCAGATCGTGCGCTTAACTTGGATAACATTCGTTCGGTATTTCTTTTCCTTTTATTTTTTTGCAATGTCCCTTTGCCATTTTATTCATATCTTCAATTGGTAACTATTTTCAGCATTTTATATTAGATTATACGAAGAAAGTTGGCTGTTTTGTTTTGGTATTAAACTTTTATATGCTCGAATATGCGTTACTTTTTTAAAAAATAAAGGAATGACATTACCAACTTCTCATAAATGTCAATTATCTTCCCAGAACTTCCTGAGCTTTAATTAGTAGGCATGAATTATGAAAGATTTATAAGAAAAATAATTTTAAGATCAATAATAGCATTTCAAGAACATACCAAAGGCAAACAATAATCAAGAGGTTGCATCATGGGCTTACTTGCTTTCTAACAATAGAACAAAGACAGACTAAATAGCAAGTTTGGTAATTAATTTATTTAATACCTACGCGTTTCGTGGAAGCCACATCTTCAGGGTAGGATACAACTATGTTCAGTCAAGAACGGAGGCCTGTTTTTATGGCCATACCCCTCCAATCAGAAAACTCTCATTGGAGGGGTTTACAATAGCAGGAAATCCAATCATCATACAATAATCAAGTACAAGGTAATCCAATGGCATGGTAAGACAATTTGAACAATACACCAATAATAAAATTATAAAAACTGACAGCTTATAAAGATAACATAGAAGAAAATAAATATAAAAATTATAAACCATTAAATACAAATTAAACATTGATGGTATAAATGAAATTAATTATAATAAATTACAAGATTGAGTGTATTATATAATGGAAGGGGCGGATGATTCATATCATCGTAGAACGGCTCTTACAAGCGAGCTCCGATACATCCAATGACGTATATTAAAGATAGACTCCGAATCCTATTGTTGTAACTTGAAGCAAATTGGGAAGCTCCATGCCCAGAACTGTCATGGCTGAAAGTGAGTGAAGATGATACAAAACACATGGCTAAACACGAGAGTAGCTGATTAATAATTCTTTCACACGCCGATCACGGAGTGATAAGTTTATCTTTTCGTTTACTTTGTATTTGTAGTATTTTATTATATTTTATAAACAATTTTTCGATCATGGTTTCAATTTCAATTTCGTTTCGATTGTCTTTCAGTAACGTATTTTCATTTTAGTTGCGTATTTTTGATTTATTTTTGTGGAAAATGATTCCTGATCCTTTTTCGTGTCTGTTTGTACAGTCGTACACAGAACAACTTTGAATAATGGTTTTGAATTAATAATTCCTCGGGGCCCAAAATCTTCAAAAACAAAGCAGCCAGACAGCTAATTACTCCACGGCTCACTCCTGCCCAGAACTATCATGGCTCAATTTGCTTCACTTTTTGCCACTGTTAACAACAAGATTCGGAGTCTATCTTTAATATACGTCATTGGACACATCGATGTTATTCATAAATCGATTTTTTGGCTGTTTTTGTCACATCATTGACTACGTCTAAAATGGCGCTGTTTTCAAAGTTAATTTGATTATTTAAAATACGTTTGTCTCCATTCTTTATACATTTTCTGATTTCCAAGGCTTCTATTGTTAAAATCCGTAACTTGCTATTTAGTCTGTCTTTGTTTCTATTCAAACAATAATGTTGAGATAACAATTGTAATTTAAAACAAATTTATGTTCCAAGCCTACTTCCTACATCCTCTCCCAATGGACTCTTCCTCTGGAACCTTTAGAGACAATTTCAGTTATGTTTTAATATTTAATTATTATTGAAATTCTAGCCTTGAGGTCTATAGAGACGGGCAATCTAATATTCTCTGTGGGCTTTTTTCGAAATTGAATGGAATTACTGTAGCAAAACGGAAAGTTTACATCGCAATATTATTACATACGATTATTAAAGACGACTCCGAGCGAAGAATGGAGTATTCTGAGCGGTTTCAAAACATAATTGTCGATAAAATGGAATTTGTTGAAAATGGTTTGACCAAATGAAGCACAATAAAAGCTGATTCGGAATAGTGAATCGGTATAATTGTGTGTGTTGAGCTCTAGAAAATTTGCACCAATTTAACGGTGCTTAATGTTTGAATAGATTGTCATCTAGGGATTCAATTTGACATCGAAACACTGTTGAAAGCCTTCGCCTTGTCCAGGCTTAGACTTAGCTAAGCAGTCTCATTGACAAATGTACATATATTTTCTTCTTTTATGCAATAGATGTTGCAGCTACGTCACCGTGAATTGCGTATGGACTGAACAAATGTTAAGAGTTATGAAGTTGGCGGTGTCTCTAATAAAGTGATCCTTCAAAATATGACAATATGAGAGCCAAAATGTTACCAAAAGTGTACAAAGCTTTGTATCCATTCACACTATAACTTGCATTTAAAACAATTTATGAATAAATAAATACATTTACTGGATTTACAAAATTAAAAGAAAATCATACAAATTTATTAAAACCTAGATTTGATTAATAAATTTTAATTTTGCAGAGGTTAAAATGTTCAATTTTATATTTATTGAATTTAGTATCCTGTGAAAAGAAATTAAACCAAAAGTCACACAGCTCGTATCACAAACTCGTCAAAGTGAGGCAGAAACACACAATATGCAAAATCAGACAAAAAGTACACAAAAAAAGGAAGTTCGCACAACAAAAATTTAAAACACAAATGGCAAAGCATCGCAGGAGATCCTGCGTAGAATTAATCCAATATTATAAGTGCCTTTTTTGGATTTATTTCAACAGGAATTTCATTATATGTTCTAGGAACCAAAAAATGATTTTGGTGTACAGAAATTTTTTTTTTCACTAGGACTGGAAACTGGTAGAATAATTATGAACATTAAATAACTAGTAGAAAAACTATAGTCCCGCAAAGCGATTAGACTTAAACATATATAAAATGTTTCAGGAAACGAAAAAAATAATTTACATTTAAAACATGAATTTTACTTCTAAGGATTTAAGAGATTTAGTATGACCTTTAATTTATGCCGATCCTCAATCGGTTATAAAATACTGAGTAAGGGATTGAAATAAAGAAAAATAATCACTAAAACCGTAGAAGGAACATAACAGCTAATTTCATAAAACATGTAAGAACTCTATGTTGATTTAAAAGTAAAAGATAAAAATTAAACGCGGATGCTAAAATTTTTACCCTAAAAATTTAACGAAAAAAAAAAATTCAGTAGCTCATATTTTATACAAGATATTTTTTAAAATTTATTTTTAACAATTTATTATTACTTCTTAAAGGTCACAGAAGATTTGTTTTCAACGGGCGCGAAGCCCAGAGTGTCCCCGGATGGCTCAACATGACGAGAAGCTTCTTCTTAAGGTTGATAAAGTTTAAATAGCACTTTATTTGATGTACGTGATTTCGAATCGTATTTATGATGCTTGACCTCATTGATCTTCTTTAAGAATTCATCCAACTCAAGGACAAGAGAGATTTTCATTTAGATGATTACTTTGTTCAGGAGCTTAGCTTTTGAAATGCGCGTCCAAGCATTCTCCTAATCTCATTGTGGAGTCGAGCTATTAAACTTCTTTTATTCAGCTCTCCTTCTAAGTAGATCTTTGTCAAAGATCCCTTCACATTTTCACGTACATTGTCATTTTGAATAGAACATCTCAACGGCATGAATTAATGATATTTTTTAATATTGTAGAAAAGGGGTTTATCAGAGCAACTGCTAATATTATTCTTAAAATAATTTTCACGAAATCTAGTTTTGAAAGCTATCGCCATTTTTGTTTTGTTCTTCTTCGCTTTTTTGTTTTCGCGTAATTTTTTCCTCCATTGGTTTTTCATCAAGCTACGCGTTTTATTTTCTCCGGATCGGAAAAGTGTAAAGCGGATGACAAATCCATTTCATTTCGCTATTGGAAACATGTCTTACCTCCACCCTCTGCTCTTTCTTTTGTCTCCTTTTCTTCACGATCCCCCGCCTCTCCCTTGCTTTCGTATGTTCGTTTCCAATCCATTCCATGTTTCTCCCTCTTAACATCTCCTTTCTTTCACCTGATCAACCCTGCAGCGATTTATAATACAACTGCTTCCCTGGAAGCCCAGTGTGCGTTTGCTTTGATCGAGCATCAATAATTAAATAGAAATCACCACGAGCAACTAGTTGCTCTGTCGTGCGCGCCCGAGCAAACACGCTTCATTTCCGCGACAACGCGCATTTCACCTCCAGCAAAAATCCCCGACGACGTCTCGAAATGCAAGCTGTTCGCCATGATGATGAGAAAGGGCGAAACTTCTTCATCCGAAATAGAAAGAGCGGCTACTCCACCATCACTACCACCACCACCACCACCACCACCAACTCCATAGGAGAAATGAGAGCGAGAGAAAATGGGAAATGAAGGATAGGCTGTTGGAAAGGCGTTGTTAGCACGAGACAGAAACTAAAATAGACGAATCGCTATCCAATCTTTTTCCTCTTAGGTCACGTGTTTCATATTCTGAGAACTCGACATTATCAAAAAAAGGAAGCATCATATTGCTTTTTTCTTCTGTCTTCGAATGACGATCGAAAGTTTAATCGCGCTTTTCACTATGGAATGACATCTCTCCGCTTAAGGTCTCACCAAATACATGAAGATGATTCGTAGACATGCTAATACAGAACTTTTCATAAAAAGATCGAAGGAACAACGAAATTGAACTCTGCAGACCGTGGAATATCTCAAATTTGTGATTAAAATATCTCTAATTCAAATGTTCTAATTTAAATATTTATAATAGCCTAAGTCTTCCAGTCTCTTTTTCTAGAAGACTGAATCTGGAGTTGGGAGATAAAATCAATACTTCCCCCATTTTCTGGTATAAGATTTCTTGCTTCATTAAGATTAACGTAGATACTTTAAAATATTAAAAAAAATAAACAATTTCAAAACTAATTGTGTAGTCCTTTATTATTATTATTATTATTATTATTATTATTATTATTATTATTATT
>JAHWFO010022894.1:1363264-1494578 GCA_023313115.1 Rhysida immarginata
ATTATTATTATTATTATTATTATTATTATTATTATTATTATTATTATAAATAAATTTAAATTACATTAAAATTTTAATAAAACTAAAATAATAAATTTATAGATTTACTTATTTATTCATTAATAAGTCACCAGTTTTTTCGTCACAACAATGTAACCATCAAAAGTATAAATAAAAAACAAAAAAAAAAAATTGTCAATACCATTGTTAGATGTTTAAAAATCAAAGAAAATCAGTTATTATAAAACTACTGAAGATGTCCGAAAAGACGAAAGTTTAACTTTCGATAATAAAAAATAATGTAGTGTAAATGGACGTTCTTCTAATAACTTGATATCTACATAGTACAGCGTGTGCGTAGAAACAATGAAGTTATCGAGAAAGGTAATGAATTTTCGATTTAGAAATGGAAGGAAAAATTCTGCGACCTGGATTCGAACAAGGAACCTCGACTATCATGACCGACGCCTCTACCAATTGGGCTATCGCAGACACCTGGACAGCCAAGCTGTCTCAAGGTGTCTTAAAGACAACCAAGTTGTCACGGTTTAAAGCCCAATGGGAGACGGGAACCTGGCCCGCAAATCGAGAATTTCTCCACTCCAAATAATCAGAAAGTTGATGAACTCACAAGTAAATAATAATGATTATAAACTGGAGATGCTCTCCAAGCATAGGTAATGATCTGCGGGTCAGGTTCCCGTCTCCCATTGGGCTTTCAACCGTGACAACTTGGTTGTCTTTAAGACACCTTGAGACAGCTTGGTTGTACAGGTGTCTGCGATAGCCCAATTGGTAGAGGCGTCGGCCACGACAGTCGAGGTTCCTGGTTCGAATCCAGGTCGCAGAATTTTTCCTTCCATTTTTCAATCGAAAAATCATTACCTATGCTTGGAGAGCAACTCCAGTTTATAATAATTATTATTTAATCGTGAAAGGTGTTTAATTTTCGCTGCTTTCTCTGTGACTGAGCGCTATCAAGAATTTCTTGATTTTTATGCTTTAAATTATGATGTACTCGTATGTAGAAAAAAATAAATGAAGTAAGTTTTTGCAATTTGGTGCCACACACATCGCAATTTTCAGCTGATGATTACATAGGACCCTTGAGAGCGCCACTGTAAAAAAAAAAAAAGGGGGGGGGTGTAAAGGCGATTGGTCTAATAAGTCCAGTTAATTTTGATCTTTTGGTTCAAAGACAGTTTGCCGTTGTACTAGAATTACCATACATGCTTTAATAAATGTTTTCCTTGCATTCCTTTATTCTTACTGAAAAACTCCTTTATCCCGAGGACAATAGCGAATTCTCCGGATTCTGTTGCAGCAAATTTTGTGAACAAAAATTTTCATCTGTCGGCCGCCTGATACTCCTGGTGGAGTCTGCGAGCAGCAGCCCTCCTCTCTGCTGTAAGATGATGGCTTAACTTATAACCGCGAATTAGTGTTTTAGTTACAAATCTAAACCTTCCCACATTGTGCGATTTCCACATTCGTTGCAGAAGATGTTTCCACATTCGTAACAATCGTTTTTTGGAGATTAGTTTTAGTGATTACTTGGTAGGATAAAATCTGTTGCCATTATTTTAATTACCCTTCTCAACCAATTAAACCCCGAATATCTGTGTATTTGCATAATTGGGCATGTGGAAAGGAAGCATTGGCGCTTTGTACGTATATGTATTTCATCAGACATTGGCACTGATTTGTCGCGCGAGTAATTTATATGTTTCTAAAAATCGATGTCATCGACGCCAAGCCGAAATGAAACCATAAAGCATGGACGGACTCAATGCCTGATTAATAACGTTCGTAAATTATGGCTGATAACTAATGAATATGTAAAACTCGTGTAAAATTCGAGATAAGACTATGTTAATGAATGCACGTAATTAGGTATTTGAATATTGACATTTAGGAACAGATTAAATTTTCTTTTTTCTTTTTGAAAAATGGATTTTTTAAATTTAAATTTTTTTACACAAGCTGCTGATTGAACTAACGATATTTTTTTCGTTCTAATTATTTGCAATGGGTAATTTCTTCAAAAACACTTTAAAATATCATAAATATATTATTAAGGAACCGTTTCATAAAAGGGAAAATGAAGATTTGTAAGTCATTAATTTATTCCGTATAATAAATACATAAAATCGTTCTGTGCCTCATAAAAAATAGTGAATTATATCATCTTAAAAAAGATTTTAAATAACAAAAGAAAAAGGCGTCTACTTATTTAATAACAGTAAATATATGCTGGATTTGGATAAAGGATAAACTAACTAACATTTTAAAAGGAATTTACGTCCGGAAGTTACCATTGTTTTTCGATCTTATAAATTGGTCTTACAATGTCGTCACTCGTATATAATACCAGTTAGTTGTAGTTTAATTAGGTTTTGAATTGCCCTTTAAGCCGTTAATGAAATTTTTTCAACTTTCCGAATCTATCAGAAGGCTATATTTTGAGCTATTCTCCAAATTTATACGAGCCTGAAACCTCCAGACAAACGCCGTATATATCGATACAAAAGTTTTAACATTTATATGCAATTAAAGCTATTGTAATTATCTTTTTACCGCACATTTCAGTATTTAGAAGGAAATCTTTTCCATATAATTCATTTTCGACATGAACTAAGTTATGTTACGATGTGCATCGACGTAATTTTGATTTTGTTAAATTTCTAATTGCATTCATTTTAATAATTTGTTAAAAGCTTTTATTCTGAACAATTATAATCTCTTTACTTTTGATTAATTCATTTTGGTTTTAAGAAACCTTTCAATATTCGTGGATTCATTTGTATATTTATATTTGTATGTATACCTGATACTATCTTTTTTGCTTCCGTCGGAAGGCTTCAATAAATAAATAAATAAATAAATAAATAAATAAATAAATAATAAAACAGCTATAATTAACTAAACAAGTATCCAGTTAAAGAAGGAAAATAAGTGATGTATAATAGTTAAGAAGAGAATAGTAAAAAAGACATCACAAAATAACATAAGGAATAAATAATACGAGGCCTTTCGGTCATTTTATTTTCAAATACCTTCTTCTGGTATAAAAAATTTTTTGAAAGTGTAACTGATTTCTTCTCTCAGTAAAGGTTAAGAATATAAGTTTAAATAGATACATTGTTGAGAGGTATTATTACATCAATTGATTGTTTACATCTGTAGTTTGAGAATTTTAAATTGTTATAATCAAAGATTTTTTTTTTTTGTACATTGTTATTTATAATTGATTAAAGGTATATTTACAAATTTTTATAATTAATTGCTTATGATTATATTTACAAATTATAAAAAATATATAAGAATATAAATAACAATTTTTTTAAAGTTAATAAGTGAAAAGATAATAATTAAAAGGATTTATTATAAGTTTTAAAAAGTTTTTATTACAATATTTCCCATTTTTTATCTAATTTATATATCTAGCCCATCAATCAATATTTTTTATAATTTGTAAATATAATCATAAGCAATTAATTATAAAAATTTGTAAATATACCTTTAATCAATTATAAATAATAAAGTACAAAAAAAAATCTTTGATTATAACAATTTAAAATTCTCAAACTACAGATGTAAACAATCAATTGATGTAATAATACCTCTCAACAATGTATCTATTTAAACTTACATGATCAAAAATGATCGGACACCCCTCACAGATCATCGATTGGCCCAATGTCACATGATAATGACTTGCACATCATTTAAATAGCTTCCCACACTTTCAGACACAACTCTGCTTGGACATTGGCAAGAATGGGTCGTTCGGCAGAGCTCAGTGAGTTCCAACGTGGAACCATCGTTGGATGTCACCTATGCGGCAAGTCCGTGCGTGACATTTCCAGCCTTCTTCAGATACCCAAGTCAACAGTAGGCGATGTCATTATGAAATGGAAGACCCGGGGATCAACAACAGTTCAACAACGAACCGGTAGACCCAAGAAACTAACGGACAGAGACCGTCGAGTGCTTCGTCGTGTCACCCGCAGCAACCGGAAGTCCTCGGCGGAAAAAATTGCCACAGAGTTTCGAAACGCCTCTGCAAATGATGCCAGTACCATGACAATTCGTCGGGAACTGCACACGATGGGATTCCATGGCCGTGCTGCTGCCCACAAGCCCCACATCAGCAGGGTCAACGCCAAGCGACGTCTGGAGTGGTGCAAAGCCCACAGAAACTGGACAATGGACCAATGGAAACGTGTAATGTGGACAGACGAATCTCGCTACACACTCTGGCAATCCGATGGACGAGTTTGGGTTTGGCGCATACCTGGAGAACGCTTCTTACCTGAGTGCGCAGAGCCCACAGTCAAGTTCGGAGGAGGAGGAGCCATGGTGTGGGGCTCATTTTCATGGTACGGACTGGGCCAGCTCGTTCCTGTGCAAGGAATCATGAACTCCGACCGTTATCTGAATGTTTTGGATAACTGTGCACTTCCAACGTTGTGGCAATTTTTCGGAAACGGGCCATTTCTCTACCAACACGACAATGCTCCGTGCCACAAAGCGAGGCGTGTACAGCAGTGGTTTGCGGACTCAGGGGTCGAAGAAATGGGTTGGCCGGCACAAAGTCCCGACCTCAATCCTATAGAGAGTCTGTGGGATGAATTGGAAAGACGCTTGCGGGCCAGATCACATCGGCCAACTTCTGTACCTGAACTGATTCTCGCTCTTCGGGAGGAATGGAGGAACATTCCGGAAAGTACCTACCAACATTTGGTGGAAAGTCTTCCCCGAAGGGTGGAAGCTGTGATTCGGGCAAAGGGATATGCAACGCCCTATTGATTTCCATGAAATCGTGGCTAGAGCGCAAACGTGCATGTGTCCGGATATTTGTGATCATATAGTGTATATTCTTAACCTTTACTGAGAGAAAAAATCAGTTACACTTTCAAAAAATGTTTTATACCAGAAGAAGGTCTTTGAAAATAAAATGACCGAAAGGCCTCGTATTATTTATTCCTTATGTTATTTTGTGATGTCTTTTTTACTATTCTCTTCTTAAGTATCCACTTCTCAAGAAAACTTTCTTTTCGACAATATTCTTTTCAGTAAATTTGATAAAAATTTCAATTCTCTAATTAACCGCATTTTTCTTCCTATTAACTTTTAAAATGAACTGATCGTTCGGTCTACGTTTTTCGTTTAGTTCTTCATAACAAAGCATTAAAAAGATGTTTCTCCGAATTTCATGTTTATCGTCTGATCAAAATTTCATAAATATTTGAAAGTATTTCAATTACCAATGACGAACTATTTTTTTATTACTGATAAGAAATTTTGAAAAATTCATTAAAACATATTGTAGTTGTTTATAGTGCAGACTACTATAAAAAAGGACGAAACAATTTTTGTTATTATTAAGATATCGAAAATATTAAATTAAAAGGAAAACGATAGGATATATGAAATTCTTCTGAAGTAAAATTAAAATATTTTAGGAGAAATTAAAAAACACTTTCTTTAAATTATTCAATTGCTTTTGAATGATGTTGGTGATGAGATTGCATAATGATGATCATATAGGTTCCTGTGTCTTTTTAATTAAAAATTCTTAGAACGACAATTAAAGCATATGCTTTCTAAATAAGCTCTTATTTTATGAAATTTCACTTCAGCTTTAATATAAATATGCTTTTCTGATAATTTAAGTATCCAAAAAAAAGTTCAGTCTAAACAATTAATCAAAATATTCAGTGAAATGACGATGGAAATGTAAGAAGAAAATATTTGAGTGTGCCATTGGTGTTTTTTAGTTTATATGTGTAAAACACAAACTCTCGAAACTCTCGAAGTTTATAGAGTTTTAGTCTGTGAAATTTAATTGACTTAAAATCTGCACAGTGTCATGTCCTGAGGAGTAATCGAATTATTTTGTTCGCATTAACTTTCTGCGTGGTTTCCTCATTCAAAACAACACAGCTGCTAATGAAATCTGTCTGAAGGAAAATTTCCACCCGTAAAAGTTGCCGATTAAGCTGTATGTCTCGCGAAGGAAGAGGGAAAGAAGGAGAGAAGAATGGATGTTTAAGCTCCCTTTCATTTCCCTTCCCCTGGAAAATTTTATTCCCAACACCTGGAAAAATGTATGATTTATTTGGAAGGAAAGGCAAGTGCGTCATGGAACCCCCTCTCGGAAATGATATTTTAATAGCCCTTTGTATGAAATTCAATCCAAGCAGCAAACGCAAAGTCTACATTTTCTGGAAAAAGAAGAATGTAGCCAATAATGTATAACGCATCCTTTACATTAGTCTTGTGTAAGTGTTCACTTCGAAACCTTAGGTTTTTGTTTTTCAGATAAAACTGCATAAATTTGATATTCAGTATGTCATTTTGTAACGTTTTCCCCTTTATTTTGCATTCACAATTGCTCGCACTTCTTCCTTGTCAGAAGGAAACTGAGGAGTCTATTTAAGTAATAAAACTAATGCCAAAATTCATTAAATAAATTAGCTACTCAGATTGACAAATATTTTATATAACTTATGTATTAGCTTGTATACTGTAATAGTTTACTATATTACAATACCGCTTATAGATTATTGCTCGGAACTGCTTTAGAGATTCTTTCAGTTCAGTTCGACGATAAATCATGCAAAATTAAAGTATTTTTAGATATTAAAATTTTTGGCATATTCAATTTACAAGGCGAAGCTAGAAGAAGGAAACAGTTAACGATTTCATAAAACGTTGACATAATAAAAGTACTAAAAAACACAACCGGCATATTTTAAGAATTTTCGATATTTCCTTTGTGGATAGCAAAAAGTAAATTGAAGCTTTTTTTTTTTTTACCTTTATAGCTTTCTAAAATCGAAAATACGGTGAGAGACGGAACAGATTATAAAGTAGAAATCATAACTTAAACTAACAAGGGAATTACACGAACTATTGATAATACTCATCTGAACTATTGATGCTTGCAAAATAAGAAAATGATAAATTTTGTTTCTTTTAAAATAAACCGAGAAAACGAAAAAAATTGAGTATATATATATATATAGCACGGATAAAATTTGACATATAAATTTTACTTTATCCGTGACATATAACCATACAAAGACTCCATTGTTAAAGGGTGTATATGTGTATTATGGGGAAGGCCGTGGGCTTTCACAGAACAAGCCAACTCTGGGACGTTAAAGAACACCTGGAAAGGCTAGTCACTGGATGGGTGACCATCAGCGGCATGCGATTTTTCCCCCCCCCCCCCCCCCGTGCTTCAGAGGTCACGTAAAGCCGTCGGTCCCTGCTGCTGCTACCATCTTATAGCAGTCGTTAAAAATGCTATCTCATTTTCATTCGTTGACATTTTATTGAAAGAAAAAGTTTTTTCTTTGATATGATTGCAATGTTTATTTTTAATGTTTTCAGAATTTAATTTTCGCGTGTAAATTATATATATATATATTAAGTTTTCTTAGCAACGCTTATCAATCCGATTGATTGCGCATGATTTTTTTTGCCAGTTTGGGGGGCGGCTTTTATGGATAATGACCATATTTTTTATATCATGGTCAATTCCTAAGCTGTTAACGCGATTTATTATTTATTATAAAGACTACTTATTATATTTCTGGATATTATTATTAAAATAATAACTTAGTTGAGATTGTGATTTCTGTTTAACATCTATTCGTTCTCCAGTAAAGTAGCAGCAAAACAGCCCCGGTACACGAATGAAGCCACCACAGATGGTAGGGTGTTTTATTTCTAGATGAGCTTCGTTCTTTTTTTCGCCAAATGTACCTTAATAATGACCAAATAACTCAATGTTCGTTTCATCACACCACGAAACATGCTTCCAATAGTCTGAGTAATAATTTAAGGTGTTTCTTTGCAAAATCAAGTCATTTCTTTGCACCTGATTAAAAAAATAAATTCCTTGTATATTTGAATTATCCACCATCCGCCTGCTAAGAAATTATTACTCTTGAATACACAAACGTATTGAAAATAAATACTATAATTCTTGAAAAAATTATGACCCCTTTATTAAATAAATAATATTTGACTTTAACAATGGTGTCAGTTTTATATTTATTATTGGGCGAGGTCAAAAATGCTAACACCGAGTTGAGTTAGTGAAAAAAATCATTGTTGCTACAATAGTCAATAATACGTTAACTATCGAGCAATAATCATTGCCTCACCAACCCAACTCTATTTGCATTTTTGAACTCGCCCATTGTCATCCATTCAAGGTAAATAATCAACGAAACATTTTTGAACCAGAGTATTGTTGAGGTAGTTCATTGTTGCCACTAAGTTATATTCATTCAACAATATAGCAAACATCTATATATACAACAAATGGAAAAAACTTTTAAAATTATATAATTATAGCTTCTTTGTTTTCCGCCAGTTATATTAATCTTAGAATGAGTTTCCAATAGAAAACAATAAAATAAAAATTTAGACCTCTTATAAATTATTATATATGTTTGCGAGTTCTAAAGTTTGCGAGTGTCTACATTCCATCGCATACATTGGAAATAAAAACCAGGTTTTAATTGAAAACTCAAAACAAAAAAAAATGTCATAATGCCGCATTAACATCGTGTAATTTCGCAAATCTTAACCATTTTCGCTAATTAAAATTCTTTTAGAATGATGTTAAAGCACACCTTAAATGATGTTAAAGTCGTTCACCTTTTGCTCTTAAATTTTCATAAATTCCAGTAACACAAAGAAGAAACTTTGCATTTAGGATATGGTAATAGAAACGTCAAAGGGAAAAGGAAATTCTATGTTTTATTATTAAAACATTTTCCGATGTTTGGTATTTTCTACGGGAGGTTGCAACCATTTGTATTCGTGTCTGCCTATCCAATCTATCCGTCTATCGCATTTAAGGTGGAGCTCGGCTTGTTCCTTTTCCCTTTCATTTTTACTTCTTTTTTTATTTTTTCTTTTTATTTCCTTTTTCCTTCTTGTTTCGGCAGAACGGTGCAATTACGATCGGGCGTGCGTGATTCGTGAGCCTCCTTGGCGCGTCACTAATGTTGCGTTTGATAGGAGAAGAAGCAACAGAAATTCACTTTGATAGATTCACGGGGGCCCGAGCGCGATGTTTATTCGAAAGCTTTGAGCGGACGAAACGAGGGAAATTTGCCTCTTTTGTTTCTCTTGTTCGCCTGGAATTAGAGGAATTCGGAAAGGATCGGCGCGTCCGAAAAGGCCGGTGATGCGAACAAAACGCGCCCGGGCTCATTCAGCTGCTACGGCCGGCCAAACTCAAAGCGCCCGCGAAATTATAATAATCATAGCACTCAGGCGGATACTTGGCGTCTTTCAGTTTATTACGATGATGATGATGACGACGCCGACGACCCCGACGACGGCAGTGCTGATGCCACGTGACGATGACGACAATGATGTTGATGATGATGATGATGATGACGATGATGGTGTGTGGTGGCGACGAGTCTGGCGCTGATTATTGCTTCTAAAGGAGCGGAAATTCCAGCACCAGGCCCCTTCCTCTTCTAAGTTTACACGTCTTAATCCAAACCAAACAAGGCCCAGCATTAATGAAGTTTAATGTCAATAGTGAGTGGTGTTTTCAATCAGAGTGAATGGGGACTGGCAAGCCCATCCATATTTAAAGAGCTTAACGAAGCTTAACCTGTATCTATTGACTCAGCGAGATAATGGCTGAGCCTCGACTTGTGAAAATAGAATTTCTGTTACTCGGAAGTTTTATTAGTTTTTCGATCACTGCAATTGACATTAAATAGTTGGAAAAATTGCTAAGTCTTTTGGATTTCAAATATTCTTTACAAACGAGACTTTAGAAAAGAAAAATTAGCACGAACCTTGTACTCTTTAGGCAACCTGCACTTAAGCAACACTAGAAAGGAAAATTCGTTTTGAAAATTTTAATTTGAAGTTGGTGAAACTTTTCAACAGTTGATAACGATGTTCATCAAATACTCTCCTGCAGAGACAGCCACTTTATGCTAATGATGATGTCGGTTAAGTTCATAAACGAGAAAAATTTTCATCATTAAGTTTGATTCGATTCGATGTTGTCTGCACAGCCTAAAGGAGAATTTAATGAACAAATATTCTACTTGCCATTAACGCAGTGCATTCTAATTTTATAGTTAGTTATTAATACATTTATCAAAGCGATTTGATGATTACAGAGTGAATCCTCTCTTGACATGAAGAATGCTAATTTTTTTCCCATCCCCAATTGCCCAAAGTCAACAGCATGACGGCACTTCTGTGAGGTCTTCGGGCGACTTTGCTCGTTTTCCAGTGTTCGCTCAATTACAGTGATTTTCTAATTTGTTCAACGGACCTCTGGGAGTCCGTAGAACTTAGATTTTAACACGAAATTGAAAGCAGAAATATTTCCATATGTCATCTGTGTTTTCACCATTGTAAAACTTGATATACATAAATTAACCATATTACGTATTTGTCGAGTTATAGCCCACCAAACATTTTCATTAGCGTAAAGACTTAATGCTTGGAATCATTCATCTATTTACTCCTATTTTAAACTATTTCTGAACAGATGTTGAACAATGGTCACTGAAAAAACTACATCTATAAGAAGAGTAATTTATTCGGAGATCATACATCTTTCTAAAATATATTCTTCAAATTCGTAATGCGCACTCTTCTGTGAAAATATCTGCTTTCCTTCTCAAATTCGACAATATATTTAACGCACTAGCATTTTCAGAATTGCTAAAAAGCAATTCGTTGTGTGCGTTGCTACAAATACCCGTATCACAATAACAAATCTGCACTGGGGGCCTGTTGTGATCTTCACAGGTATCTTTTAAGTATTAATACACAATTTTCTTCGTAATCAATTTGCTCGTAATTTCCCTAAATAAAGACATAAATTCTTTTGAATACCATTGAATAATAATAGGAAGAAATTCTGGAATTAATATTGTTAATTGGAATCGGAGTTCATAAAACCAAATTTTACAAATTAAGATTTCGTACCAATATTATCAACAATAATCCAGCAATTATACTGTTCAATATGTATCCTTTCTTTTTTTTTTTTTACTAGTGCATTTCCGTTTAGAAAAATAAAATTTTTCCTTTATTTGAATTTACCCATCATCCATCCGCCACAAAATTATTACTCTAATTCGTAAGTGTATTCAAATATTGAGAATAATTGAAAATTAAAAAATATTATTCCTGGAATATTATTTAATTTCAAATTTAATTCTTTTATTAGGAGCTTTAATAGAAAGCTACTTATAAGAATGTACGCTTGGTGTGTACGTTTATCTGTTTGTTTGCACGATACCTTGACAATGGATAAACTTTCTCAAATTCTGTTTTCGACAATATAGCTGTGAGGAGGAGCTTTAGCTGTGAAGCAGAAATACATTTATGCATTTATTAACAAGAAATTAACCCCCCCCCCCCCCTGCCGAGTAGGATAGAGCAAGTAGCAGACCCTGCGGGAGGGGGGGTTAATTTCTTGTTTTTACCCCTTTATCTGCACGTTTTACCTCCCCCAAATGTAAAAAACTCGTATTTCTTTTCCTTTCTCATCATTTCCAATTGAATGACATATCGCATGCCATATGTTGCCATAGTTCTAAAGACCAAGTAACTACCACCCCCACAACTGCGACCAACTGGAACAATTGGGCCTAACCTTCATAGTAATGTAGATCTTACCCAGAGGAATCTGGATACTGAATTTCACTTTTTTACGTATTTAAATAGCATATAGAACTTTTGTCTTCTGACTCCCATCCCCGTAATTCCGACTCCCAGTGCACTAATCAAAACCAAACTGAATAGTGAAGGTGGACATGCCCATTATAAACTACACTCCAAAAAAAAATGTCGAAATTATAAGGACGGGCATTATAATAATATTAGAAATCCACCATTCGCATGACGGGTATCAACCGTACAGGTTGAAGGGTAAAGTAATGAAAGTGGAGCATCAATGCTTTTCAAAATTTATATTCTGAAACAATATAGGCTACTGTTCATCTGCATAAAAAATAAATTGGGCAAGTGCGAGTCGGACTCGCGCATCGTAAGTTTTATACTACCATATGGCTTAATAGACAAATAATCTATAATAGTTTAAGTATCGAAATTTATAAAATAAGCGCTTTGAACAATAAATAAAACTCGCGCATTTCTTAGATTGATACTTTGTAATTTTTTACAAAAGCGCGTTGAACAAAAAAAGTTTTCAAATATTAAATTAACAGATCACCTGAAAAAAGATTTTATGTTTGGCGTTGCGCAAGTCCAACTCACACTTGGCCAGTTTTTTCATTTGTTGTAATACTTTAGAGTTTGAACTACGATCATGCCAAGTTTGACGCTTGTATGTATGACCGTTTTTACGATAGAACAAAAACAAAACAAAAAAACTTTCTACATTTTTTATTGTTTGTTAGACAATCCGCCATAGTAACACACACTATGTGAAAATTTCAACTGGCTACCTATTATCGTTCAAAAGATAGAGCCCTTAACAGTATTATCTTACACTACAATCCCTGGCTTTGGACAAACCAATTATTTTTTTCAGTTTATTTATTTAATTAATAACAATGACGAAGTATTGTCTTGCCACAACAATCCCTTGCTTCGAACGGATTGTTGTAACTTTCTTTGTTGACCTCGGACGGATAAGAGAATAGAGCTGATACGGGGCCAACGATATAACGGGCCCCAGCCAACACCAACTCTACTCAAAGCCTGAGCGCGAAAATTTCATACATTGTTACATCATCATACCTAGTCATAATTTAGGGCTTATTATTGGTAGAAATGCGATTAAAGATGACTACCCATGTGGAAAAGTCACCTGACAATGCTAGTCCGAGTAACAATGTAATCTTCTTTGTTTTCATTTTGGATTTTAACAATCAGTATTTTTTCGTTTGTTGGCCGGACAAAGATGGTCATGTGACTTTTCCGCGCTGGGGCAACGCCTCCTAAAGATAAGGCCTGAGCGCGAAAACAATGTCTGATGTAACAATGTCTGTCATTTTCGCGCTCAGGCCTTATCTTTAGGACTGGCGGCTAGCGACACGGCAGAACATGACGTCATGGCGAAAAATGGAAGGGAGAGCGCAGAAAAGACTTTCGCACAGGCCTTTTTACAATCTGGCAGGCCGTGTTTAAATTTAACAAACTTTTACCACTCTCGGCGCTTCGCGCCTCACGTCGGCCCTGCGGGCCTCATTCAATGAGGCTCATTGGTCACTGTTTTCCGTTAGTCGTTGTCTACGACGTCCCCCTCCGGGGGTAAATAATTGATATATACCCCAACCTATTTGGTTACAGGGGGCAGTTGGTTTCCCCTCGGCCGGTTACAGGAACTTGCCATGACGTCATGTTCTACCGTGTCGCTAGCCGCTTCTTCTTTAGGAGGCGTTGGCTGGGGCCCGTTATATCGTTGGCTCCGGAGCTGATAAGTATTATGTCACTTCCTGGCCAGTTGCCTAGCGATTCCAAACATTAGATTTAACAATGTGGTGAAAGGCATAGAAAAGCATAGAGAAGTTAAACCTAAGTTTGGAATCGCTAGGCAACAGGCCGGGAAGTGACGTCACCACTTACCAGCTCGGGGCCAACGATATAACGGGCCCCAGCCAACACCACCTAGACAGAAAAGTCACCTGAACATCTTAGTCCGGCCAACAATCCAATTTTCATTGTTTCCATCTTGGATTTTAACAATCAGTATTTTTTCGTTTGTTGGAAATAATGAAGATTGGATTGTTGGCCGGACTAAGATGGTCAGGTGACTTTTCCGCGCTGGGGCCCGTTACATCTTTGGCCCCGTTACCAGCTCTATTATGTAGTAAGATGAATTATTTGAGCACTTGAGCAATGGCAACACCTTCTAGAAAGAAAGCCTGTGCACTGAAAATGCATACATTGTTACATGATCATAAGAAGTCATGATTTAGGGCTTATTATTGGTAGAAATACGATTAACAATGCCTTTTTATGATGTAACAATGCATGAGTTTTCAGTGCAGAGGTTTTCTTTGTAGGAGGTGTTGGCAATGGTGCGTCGACAAAGCGATTTCACGTGCGCGTGCCGATGTCAAAAATGCTTAAAAGATGAGCAGAAAGTAATAATATATTCATTCTTGACAAGTCGATTATTATATAACATGCCATTATCTTGGTATTCTTTACAGTCATTGTTTTAGCACGTGAATTCGACTTGAAAGGGTCCACGAAAAATTCTGAAAAGTTGATACGGCCGAGCTAAGACCTTGATGGTCATATTTCTGAAAACAAAAGTTGAAAAAGTTAATTCGTTTTCAAGTTATCTTGCAAACGGCGGACGGATGGACGGACGGATAAACGTACAAACCAAGGGAGCATTCTTATAAGTAGCTTATTGCTTAAGCTGCTAATAATTGTATTTCTGTTTCACAACTAAAGCTCCTTCTTGGAATGTTTACAAGATTTTATTTAATTTAGCAAACGGCAATTATTTATGACTTTGACAATACTTTCAATATTTTTTTGATATTGTCGTCAATTCCAAGTAAATAATTAGCTAATTATTGTTGAGCTGCACACAGAGCTACTAAACTTTTATTAATTATATAATTTATTTCCCTTTTCCTTCTTGCTTTTTCTTCCTATTAATCTCGCCTAATTTGAACTCCGTTTGGTAGCCCGTTTCGAGAGAGCCAATTGCATGAAGAGATCAGTATGTGTGAATTCTTTTGCTTCACTCAATTTCCTCGCTATCATATGCACACTAAAGACCATATGTTTCGAAATTTTATTGCCGAAATCATTTTCAAACCTAAGTGTAAAGGTTGTGTATCTTTACTAGTATATACAACCATTCTATCGCGAAAGTGTATGTTTTATATTTAAGTTTTAAAATCTAAAACATCTATTAATTTTGCATCTTATTTGCATTCGAACAGAAAATCAATTTTACGGAATACCGCTGGCCTCTTACATTCTTGAAGACGAAAGATATATACATAATTATATATATAATTTCTGGCACACATCCATTTCCATGACACTGGTCTTTTTATTCATGTAAGTAGTTCAAGAAGATTTTTGTAAAAATTAGATTTAGAATTTTCAAGATATACAGGGTTATCGAAATTAAACTTTCCCAACTCTCAGGGCTTTGGAGGGCGCTCTGCTGACGTAAATGGCACGAAACTCGAAGAATGCACAGCGCAGATGGTGCGCTCGCCATTTTTTAAATAATGGTACAAAAGGTAGCCAATAGATGGTGCTGCACCTCGACAAATCGTTCTGCAAATTCTCAAAATGCCACCTTCATATTTCTAGAAGCTTTCTATGCGCAAAACCGTGTTTTTCACCATGCCCGTTTATCCGTCTGACACCTGTCCCCTTTATGTCTATATTTCTTATCGTATGAGATTCATCTTCGGTATGTACCTTTATGGGCATGTCCTGCCTCACTATTTAGGATATTTTTATTTTGTTTTATTTTTAGTCAAAGAAACTAAAAGAAATCCTCATGAGCATTAAGGCATCAGTCTATAGATTCCCATCTAGTAAAGTTCCTGCTGTTGTTGGCCTAGCCATTGCGTAGGCCGGTTTAAGCCGCCATTCAATGATTGTTTTAGAGGGCCAAAGATATGGAAACGCACGGGGACAAATTGGGACTGTAAAGTGGTTCTAAGACTTCTTAATGCATCCGAGCGAGCAGATCTTGAATCTTTCGGGCTGCATGAGGATAAACCGTTCGTGAGTTTTCCGGAACGTTTATTCTTGATGCTGGCATGTAAACGTAGTAAAGCATTGATGTTGACACCAGATTTCTTAAAGTCTATTTTTTTTTATTATCAAAAAATGCATTATTTTTCTTGCCGAAGGTTGAGATAAACAATTTTTCGCCCGCGGTGATCCTGGATGCTTCCATTGTATACTTTGGCGTAAAGCAATTTCCAATTTTGTCTCACATTTTAATCTGATTCAACAAGACATGCTTGTCCTGGACGGGGCAAATCTTTCGCTGATTTCCCTTCCTTGTCGAATTTTCTTGCAACATTAACCACATCAATATGAGAATAACTATGGTTACCGTATATAGCTTTCATTTTGCTAAAATTTTCCATTGGCTGAATTTCCAGACGATAATAATAAGAAAATTTGCGAAAAGGGTGCATTTAAGCCGAATTTTAGAGGAAGCGGTAACTCATTTGATTGGGCCAACTGGGCCAACAATGGCGGATTTGGTAGCAGACGACGAAGTTTGCCGTACTTTCCTAATCCGCCGTCCTTCAGCGGTCAAAAAATGAATAACAGCACACAGATTGTCTTTGGACGGATTGTCTACCATGAAGGCCATCTTCCAGCTTAATCATAACTCTTAGAAAGAAGCAAACAGCTAATATGTAGGGCAGATGCCTCACTAGTACTTTAAACAATCAACATCTGTTTTTCTTAGTTCCTTTGTTAGTTATTTTGTTTCAGTGGTATGCAATTGAAAAATTTTGCTTTAATGATATACCATATTAAAAATTTTCTTTTAATGGTATGTGGTTGTGAAAAGGTAGAGAAGAGCTGTCGTAATGTATTAAAAAAATTACGATATAGTCATGACCTCAATGATTATGGTTCTAAATTAAATTCATCATAAAGACTGCATATAAAAATTATGTTTTTAGGTAAGGGTATAAAAATTTAAAACGTTCATTATTGGTTAAAGTAAGTAAAGTGAACTTATTGATCGCTAGCAACGCTTTGATTTTGACAGTGTTCACTTTCGCGATTTTTGCCATCAGTCAACACGATTTCGTCAATTTGCGTGGAACTAATTCGAAGCAACAGACACAGGACGAAGGCAACAAGCAGTGAATCCACTTTGTTCGAATTTTTTTAAATATTTTTTTAATACTTCCCGCTCGCTTTCTATGGAAGAGGGAGAGTGTTTAAATGCATAATAAGCTCAACTTTAGCGATTCTCGTTGCACGGAGAAATCACAAAGGTTTCAAGAAACTGGATTTAAATGATTACAGATTAGTTCAACTCCATCCGCTTTGAAATATCATTGCAATTTGTCGTTGAATTAGACTCATCGGAGGGCTTCGGGTTTCCACCGCGCCATTTGCTGTCAGTTTCCCTTTCAAAGGAAGTGTTTACCGCTTTTGCTCTGGTAAAACACCGCTTTCCGCATTTGAATTCTTACACATGGAATTTGCAGAGCTTCAAGTGATAAGAAAGCACTGTAAGAATTCATGTCATCACACGTATTTCGGTTGAATTAATCTCAATGAATGTTCACATCATTATACTTAATGGTTTTAATGGCTTATGAAATTCTCTCTCTCTCTATTTTCTAAATGATATGCTTCATTTATTTAATGGTTAAATCACTGACTTCATGATAGGATTCTTTTATGTGAACCTTCTGCATTTCATTCTAAAAGATCTTATTGACTACAATACAAAATTATGTGCCTACAAGTTCTAATATACTCGTAAGCTTATCAGAGTGTAAAGAGCGGACTGTTTGTCACGCTCGATCAATTGCTAAGACCACTTCAGCTTATTAATTTTCTTCAAAAACTGATGACCGCTAGCTAGAATATATGGTAATTTAGTGGCGAATGATGAATATTTCCATTCATAAATCCTTCACTAAAAGTCCATCGGAACGAGCTCCAGAGACGTTGTGAAATTGCATAGGTGATTATTTTGAAAGAATACCACCGCATAGATTACACGTAAAGAAGTAACTATCAATTTAAAGTGATTCATTAAGCTAATTTAATACGGGACATGTTCTGATCTGATTTTAATGTGGTACTCTCAACATTAGTCTGCTTTATAATAACTGTTGAAAGTGATAACAGCATATCCAGCGTGAGCCAGTTTACAGCTTCAGTGATACGTTCCTGTAGATCATCCAGGAATGTGTGATACCAACCGATATCAAATGAAACTTGATGCATCTATAGCCATGAATAGGTAGAATGTTTCAATAATAATTGGAAAATGGATGTAGTAATTTTTTCACGTCAGTGTTTGGAAATTTTATGATTGCTTGAAATTTTTGTGCTCACCCTATGTTTCCATGGATTAAAACAGAATATTTTTCAGAGGTTCTCGAACTAATTAGGCCGACCGTAATTTTAAGAAAACTCTAAAATTTAAAATATAAAAATTGCTTAACATTGGAGTTAATAAGGGAATCAAAAATTTTAAAAAGTACATAATAATAATATTTGCAAAATATATTTCTAATTTAATAAATCTCTTGTTTTACAAAATTCTTATAAAAATATCTATCTAATATGAATTCATAGAATATTTATGTCTCTTTAAAATGTCTCTTTATAACTCTTATTAAAATAGTCTCTGGATAAATTACTCGCTTAATAAATTACTAAATAATATATATGACATAAAAATTCTTGTAAAGTATTTGTTATATTTTAATTTTTTTATGTATAAAAATCTGAGGTTATCAAAAATTAGTTACCACCAATTTCGTTTGACTTCATTAACTAGTCAAAATCCTCGTAACAAAGCTGTTAAGTGAAATTAATCAGGATCAGAGAATTGCCTTCGGTAAAACTGTATTCTATGTATTTATTAAAAGCAGTAATGCTGTTTTACTATTCCTTAACGGGATATCAAGCACGAAACAAATCCATTGGGTTATTAAGTTAAACTTAGAAATGCATGCATTTTTCATATCTTCTTCAACACTGCCGAACAGAGAACACACTTTAATTAATTGATTTTTTCCCTATGCAGTGGAAATTGTGGTACGTTCTTTTATGGTTTTAATTCGTTTGAGCTTATGTTTACATTTCGAAAGATGATTTCAGAATTCTTTTTATTGATTAACTTAAGAAAAAAAAAAAGAAAAAAAAACATTTTCAAGAAGATCAAGAATCTGTTTACAGTGCATTTAAGACTTTTTCCTGTTAGATTCATATTATAATTAGAAAAAATTGAGTTTAATTTAAATTTGGTCTTAAAATAATTGTATTTAATAGCTAACAATTATTTAATTAGATAACAATGTAATTAAGATATTATATCAGTAAAGTGTAAAACATTCAATAGATTTTTAAAACAGTAAGCACGTTAATCAATGTAATTCTGTTATCATTATTCACTATCACACTATCATTTTAAGAAAATGTCAACAAAGTCACAATCAACACAGTCGGTATTGTCAGTAGAACGCAGTTCCATTTTACAAATTATATTCCATACGATGTGCTTTATTCAACTGTACAGTGTGTCTTATGTAGAGTAATTAAAATTTTAGGATCATCTTTAGGATCAAATAAATTTAGAGTGTGTGCATGTCTTGTACTACATCGTTTTTTATGATAAAAATTGCGATGAATATTTGCTTCGATTTTATATTAAATCGTAAACTATTTTACTTAGTTTTATATTTTTGTAAGTAGTTCTTTTCATGCTTTATTATTCTTTAATTGAATGGTCATAAGAGAGTGAGATGGGGCGTGTACTTTCTTTCTTATTGGGACTCATCACATCTTGCTAAGAATCTGAGGCCAAAATATTTTTTTTTCTCTTTTGTGTATATGCACTTTTAAATATATATAGATATTTTTGTTATTTTTGGTTGCTTCTGTGTATTTTTTTCGGCTGTTGTTTTAAATCGGAGAGCATAAAAAGCCCATAAATATTTGCCCCTTCTCCCCCTCCTTGACGGTCTCTGGGCTGCCATTGGTCGAACCATCGCGGGAACACTCGACGAGGCTGATGGCATGACTGAACAACGACCAATTTATTTACTGCCCCGCTTTTTACATTTCTCCACCACTCGCTCGTTCTTCTGTATTCTTTGGCTGTCTACGAGGCCAGCACTGTGATCGACGTCGTCAGCTTTTGTTTGCGACACGGCCGGAGATAAAAACAGGCCTAGAAATTTAAAGGGAAGGGGGAAAAAATCGAAGAACAGCTTAAAGAAAAATAAAAAGAAATTATTTTTTGCATTTTTTTTTGTTCTTTTAGAAATCTCTCTCTCTTTATTTGTCTTTCTTTTTTCATCTCTCTATGGTTATTTTATTTTTAATAATTCAAATTTATCGATCGAGATTTGCATGCGCGATGGACCAGAGGAGAAGACCGAAAAAGGAGTTCGGAGGGAAGAGGCAGCTTATGAGAAAGAGAATTTTTCGGATAAGGAAAAAGAGAACTGATCAAGCAGTCCTACACTAGTACATGTCTGCAATAGAAAATAAAATTTTAAAGGGAAGAACAAAGCGGAACATTTTTTATCATGGTGACCAATTGAAGAATCCATTTGGAATGAATACATTGGGAACGGGCGACCAATGCAATGCAAAAGGACACGAATTTCCCCATTTATAAAACATAGATTGAATAAAATATATAGAAATAAAAGAGGAAAAGAACAGGGGGGGAAACTTTGAATTTTGTGGGATATTTTTGGAGGGGTATTTTTTTGTTTAAAATGGACAAAATGCTGCAGAAGAAATAACTTGGTTTTATTAAAAAGTACAGTAATTCTTAGGTTTGTTCGTTTATGGATTGTAAATGAAATAAAAGTTCAATTGTGAAAGAACTGTACATTCGACAAAAATCGAGTATACAGATAAATTTAATACAAATAAATTTTCTCTGAAATTAACCAAGAACTTTCTCGTGTTTACATAATGTTTTGGATCAAAAGGCATGGACAAATTTGAAATTTTAGATTGGTATTTCATAACCCTGGCTCATTTTAAAACGAAATCTATATCTTAATGTGGTAGACTTTGATTTCAAATTTCATTATGCTGAAGACTCCTATTTCTTACTTTCTAATTATTTAAGCAGAAAATTGATATTTTAGATTAGAACTTTTTGAAAATATATCAGGACCCCATTAATCTGAAAATCCAGATAAAACGAACAAGGTCGAAGTGTAATAGGATGTGTTCTTACAAGGTGATTTATTGTTTCTCCAGAATAAAACTCAAAGAATTTCACTATAGCCTATATCTCATTTCAGATCTATTTCATCTGAACTGATGTAACAACTCGTCAGTAAAACATCTTCAAGGTGTTAGATTCTTAATAAATAACGCCTACTTAAGTTTTAATAATGTTTCAGCATCAGAAAAAAATCTTGGGGTTTAAAAACAAAAATAGTGCATTGGCTGTATGTCATGACCATTAGAGCAATTTTAACGTATTATGCTCTGGTTTGTTGGCGGAAGACTGAGTAATTGACCTTGTCTGGGAATCATGGGTGTTCTATCCACCACACTGCCATGGAGGTAATACTGTTCTTGGTTCACTAGCTATTTATATCCGTGGAGATGCCAGAAAAAGATTTTATCGAATGGGTTATCAAGGGTTATGGGTGAACTTCCTAGGGGTGAAGTCTCACACCTGCATTAGCCAGATTAAGACACTTTAAAAATGCTTCCGATATTAAAGAAGTACATTTTCTCCCTGAGCACTCCCCGAGGTCATAATGACTCTGTAGCAGAGTGGGAAGGAGGGGGTTAGGCGTTTCCCCAAAGGGGCCATTGTATGGTACACGGATGACTCAAAACACAGTGGCAAAGCAGGCTTGGGTGTATTTACTGTGACAATCCCAGAACTGTACTTTCACAAAGGCTGGGAACTTTTGCTATAGTGTTCCAAGCTGAAATGCTAGCCATTATCAGTTGTCAACAGGTGTGCATTGATAAATCTTAAGCACATAAGGCGATTTACATACATAGTGACACTGAGGCGGCCCTCAAGATCATAAAATCAACCAAGGTAGCATCCAAATTAATCTTGGAATGCAAACAATTTCTGTGGAACCTGGCTCTCCTTAATAACGTATCTACAGGACATAAAGGAATTGTAGACAACGAAGTAGCAAGATGCTAAAGAAACACCTATTGGTCCAAAGCCTTTCTACGTGATCTAAAAGCAACTGCAGCAAGGGAAGTCAACATCAATTAGATGCTGAAAAGGTGGAAACAGACCACCCATCAGAAACATGCTAGGCTCATGATAAAGGAACCATCCTTGAGACTAACATCCAATAACCTTCAACTTAGCAGAGGAAGGCTACGAATTATCATGGGACTCCTTACTGGCCATGATCTGCTATGGAAACAACTCCACAGGATGGGCACCTATCACACAAATCATTCTGTAGGAAATGTAATCTGGAGGAAGAAACTGCTCACCATATACGTTCGATTACGGTTCGATTACGCTGCTTTGGCGCACGTCAGATATTCAATTCACCAGGAACCTATAGGAAATCTGACTCGCTTTCTTAGCGAAACTGGCTTCCTGTGGGTTCTACTGACTCTGGGTTCGGCGCAAAATTCCCTAGACGGAATAAGCGCCAAGGGAATCGACGTATTTATCTTAACGACAACCTCGACCTAACTAGAAGAAGAAGGATCGAGATCGGATAACCGAACTTTCGCGTATCCGAAACCAGTTTCGGTCCCTCAGGTCGTGTTAACGTAGTTCTATTATATAATTTAAATAATTAATTTTGATAAAACAGTCATCACGTTTCACAACTATTAGCTTTTATTTGACATAAGTATTCTTACAGCATGATAAGCATTCCCCGTTGCATGCGTAGTACAGGGCGAAGAGGCTTTAAGTTATGAACTCGTGCTAAAACTGCGAGTAAAATATCTTTATTTTAGAAAAAGCTTTTAAAATAATATAAAAGGATGAGTACATTAGCAGCTTTCCTTTATCTTAAATTTACAAAATACTATTTTAATGTAAACCATTTGATTTCGATCATATCTCCAATTACAATAAAATGTCGTCAAAGTTCAAAGTGATGATTGTTTTTAACTGATAGATTTCTTAGAATAAAAAAAACTAAGCCTTATCTCGAGAGATATTATTATAAACATTGTGTTAAAATGTAAATATATTATCTATAAAGTTTGCATCAAACCTATCAAATCAAAGATAATCCAAATGATGAAGACATAATTTCAGACGAACCGACGGCAAAGCTAAACGTGGTAGCGCTTGAAAAACTTTGCCTGTCGATAAACTTTATTTTATTTTTCATTTTTATTTTTACCAGGTAACCAGAAAAGTTCTTGCCGCTTTTAATTTCGAAAAACAAAATATGTACACAAAAAATAGCGTATCGGTAGTCCCCAAAGTAATCCCCATTGGCATCTAGCACCTTCTGCCAACGTCTGTCAAGTTGATAAATCCCCTAGCTGTAAAACTTGCCGGTCTTGAACTCAGAGAAGTCCGTGAGTGCCTTTCGCAGGTCTGTATCATTGGTGTAGGATTTTCCACGAAGATGGTTGTCCAGAGAATGGAAATGGTGATAATCTGTTGGAGCAAGATCTGGTGAGTAAGGTGGATGACACAAAGTTTCCTAGCCAAGCCGCTCTATGGTTTCCCTGGCCACCCGCGCCTCATGTGGCCGGGCATTGTCATGAAGGAAGAGTACCCCTTGGCGATTCACCAATGCTGGCTCCTTCTGCTGCAATGCCTGTTGCACACGTTCCAACTGCTGGGAGTACAGGTCCCCAGTGATGGTTTGGGCAGTTGATAGCAGCTCGTAGTGAACCATTTGGTGTCTAGTCCACCAGACACAAAGCATGAGCTTGCGTGGGTGTAGGAGTGGCTTTGAGGTGTGTGGCACAGTATCCAGGGGTGATAACCAATGTTTGGAACGCTTAGGAGTGTCATACAGGACCCACTTTTCGTCACTAGTAAGTATTCGATTAAGTATGGGTGCGTTACGATGTTGAGAAAGCGACGAAATGCAGGCTGTCACTCGTTGATTCTTGTTGGATTCCGACAATGTGTGGGGTGCCCATTTGCTCAACTTGTACGTCTTTCCTAGGCTGTGCAGGTGAAATCCTTCGGTTTCATCAGAAATCTGATATCGTCTGGCAAGTTCACCACATGTTAAGCTGCTGTCCTCCTCTATGACCGTTTTCAGGGACTGGTCATCTGAGGCTTGTGGTCGACCACTGCGGGGTTCATCAGAAATGGCAAATTCTCCCGATCTGAATTTCTGGAACCAATGCCTTGCGGTGCATTCATTCACAGCATCATCCCCAAATGCAAGACACATTCGGGGACTTGCTGCTGCTGCTGACAAGCCCACCTTGAAGTCATAAAGCAAACTCCTAACCATCTCTTTCGATACGTCCATTTGTCTTCACTTCTGTACGAGATGTGATTGATGTGAATGCCCAACAGCCCTGTTTTTATACAGGCTAACCTTCCTGCTCCCGCTTGACAGATTTTGGACCACACTGTAGACTCATTTGCATATCTTCTATCATTTCCTTTTTTGGCAACATCAAAACGGCAAGAACTTTTGTGGCTACCTGGCACAGATGAGAAGGAGAAGCTTCTAGCAAAAAGAAATACATGCCGGAATATTTCCCGAAATTCGGCTGAGATTCTATCTCCGTTATTTGAATTATCTTTAATGTTGGTTATCTTGGTGAAATTAATAATAATTCAAATAGCGGAGATAGAATCTCAGCCGAACTTCGTGGAATATTCCGGCATGTATTTCTTTTTGCTAGAAGCTTCTCCTTGTCATTTGTCTATCTTTGTCCCCATTCTCACCTATGGTCATGAGTCTTGGGTAATGACCGAAAGAGTGCGATCGCAGGTACAACCGGCCAAAATGAGATTTCTAAACGGTGTGGTAGGTATTACCCTACTAGATAGAGTGCGCAACAGCAGAATAAGGGAGTCTTTAAGTGTTGAGCCGCTACTTCTCCGCATTGAGAAATCTCAGTTGCGCTAGTATGGCCACGTGATACGGATGCTGCAAACTGGTCTTCCTAAGCATTGTTATTTTCCAAGCCGGTGGCTAAGAGACCAAGGGGTCGGCCTAGAATCAGGTGGCTAGACTGCATGGAGAATCTGGGTTCGAGTCGCTTGGATATTACCAGGGAGGACATGCGCCTGATGGCGGATGATCGCGATCGCTGGAGATCCTCCATAGGGCTGCTGCCCCCGCGACCCTAACGGATAAGCGGGTTTGAAAAGTAAGTATTTCTATCATATTATGCTGCTTGCATTGAATCATTTTCAGTGCAATTTCAAGAAAATCTTCAGAAAACAAGTTCATTCTAGCCAAATCTTCCTTTTTAAGTAGATCAAAATTGGATCCAGGAGGACATGGACTTAAACACAGTTTTTGACACGGATGTTGATGAATTTACTTTGCATTTTAAATCCTCGATATTTTCTGGTATATTTCTATATCTCTCATTTTATTAACTAATTATTAGCCTAAATTACTTATTACTGGTTTATCTTATTATTGAGACTTTATGGCTAGCGTATTAAGATAAAGTAATCTTAAGATTAAAGTCAACATATTGGTATTTACACATTAAAGGATTTTTAAGCAGTCCCTTAAAATTCTATGCTCTTGATATTTATTTCTGCCCCCGCGTTTTTAAACTTTTGTTCTTAAACGTAGCATCGCATTCCATCCTTTCATTCCTATTATTTTTTATAATCGCTCTCCGCATTTACTTCATTGGGTTTAAATTGCCCCATTCTCAGTTGCCGGGCGCCTTGGGATGTTGCGTACGAGTACACAAACGTTAAGAAGAAAAAACGAAGGGTAAAGAGTAAAGAAAGGTGTAGGAAGGGGGTGGTGGGAGACCAAAGCAAGGATGGAGAAAAACGATAAAGGGACAAACCGAGAGACAGACAAGCTTAGTGAATCCGTTGATGAGATCTATTTTTCCTGGGCGCACGGCTACATACGTGATGGCGACCGCCGCCGCCATTGTATTTCGCCGGCTGCCGTTTTCTCGGGCCGTTCAAGCGGAGTCAGCCGACCGTGAGCAGATGCGGCGCCCGTCGCCCCATTGTTCCTAGCCGACTGTTTCCCATTCTGCAACACCCTGGCCCCTAATGGAAAACTCCCGCCCACCCACACAGTATTCTCATTTTTCTCACCTTGTCTCATTTTCTCTACCCCCCCCCACCTCCCTGTTTTTCTACTCCGTCTCTTTTTCCTTTTCTCTTTTCATTTTCCTATTTGTTTTCTTTGGAACTTCGCCGTACGTATTTCATTTTTCTCGCAACTTTCATTGCTCTTCGCATTTCCTATAGAATTTTTTACTCTGCTTCTTTTTTTTTACTCCTTTGAAAACTGACTAATTTTTCTCTGATGTCTTTCGCTTTCTAATTTAAGCGCTGTAGTTTTTTTTTTAATTTCTCTTTTTCTCGTTTCGTACTGCAATGAAGGATTGCTTCTAAGTTTTCTTTAAACAGAGGGAGGATAAAATTTTTCGTTGAACTTGGGTATCCTCATTGATATTAGAAAAAACGATTAATTGACTAATTTTAAAAATATAATTTACAGAATTCTAGCAATATTCAACGTAAGACCATTTTATAAACATAGAAAATATTTAAGAATTTTTTTTCAAAAGCAAAGGAAGGCTTTCGAGATCGCACGCTTTCTCTGTCCATATGTATCCTTTTACTCCGTGAACTTTGTGGGTGAAACAGTTTTGAAGTTCCATTAATACAAACGACTCGAGGCAACTAAAAAATTACAATAACACAAAACCCATTGATTCGGTTGAGATTTATTCTTAATTGAGTGGTAGCGTCCTGAAGTGTGTCCCTTTGGCACTTATTCTTCCTGGGGAATATTGCGTCTACCCACAAGCATACATTTCCTAAATGTTAAGGCTGGCTTCTCTAAGGAAGCAAATTAAGGCCTGCTTCTCTAAGGAAGCAAGTTAAGCTCTTAACAAGTTATTGGTGAACTGCCTTAAGTGTTAAATTGAACTGCCTTAAGTGTTAAATGCTCGAGTGTTGTATGTGCACTAATGCCACTCAATTGAAAAGTAGATGGCGCACTCGTTTCTTCCATTACAGTGGTTTGTCTTCATACATACCCATCCTATGGACGTGTTTTTAGAGTGATAATGGCCTTTTAAAAAGCCTATCATAATTCTCATCCTATTTCTATTAAGTTGTAAAATTTGGGACGGTAACTTCTTGGACGGTTCATTGACTATTAATCTTGTATTTTCTTTGCTGCGATTTTCCTTGAAATATTACAGAAAGGTTCTTAGCCTAAAGGTTGTTTTGCAGCAACTTGCTTTGCAAGTATATCTGTTGTTTCGTTTCCTTCCATACCCTTATGTCCTGGCACCTATGCAAGGGTTATCCTGTTATGGACAGCCAGGCCTTGTAGAAGTTTTCTGACCTCTAAATAAGTGTCGCACAAATTTTGTGAAATTAGACATTCGGAAATGCCGGTGTACAGCCCTCGAAGGCAAATGGTTGGTGGGACAAAGTCGTTGAAAAATTGAAGGGCTCGGTGCAATAAGGAGCTAACCCACAGGAAGAAGTGTTTGAGAAAAGCGATGTTATATTGTTTAAAAATCATTAAATCTGTATGGTTGATGTTTTGCTTTACTGTGATTGCTGTTTACTTGTGCAATTATTACTGAAACATTGTAAATGGATTTCACTAGCAATAGTTATTACATTTAGTAAAAATTTCTTTTTGTGGGTTAGGTCCTTATTGCCCCGAGCCCTTCAATTTATCAATGACTTTATCCCACCGACCATTTGTTTATACATCTTGTATTCCAATATCTGCTAGTTCGATGTGCACGTTTATCAGTATAGTCTCTTTTCACAAGTTTATTCCCCTTCCCATGGTCTTCTCGAAAATTTAATGTAATGCAAGAGGGAGCATTTCTGCTCTATATGTAGTTGCTATACTTCGTTTCAACTTAACTTTATGCTAAGGAAACAGTGACACGAAAACGAAATCTTATCACCTCTCCTCAACTGAAGATGCAGAGACGTTTTAAAGTTCTCAAAAGGAAACTAATCTTTCAAAAGTAGGAAAAATAACAATGCAAAAATAAATGAGAAGAAAGAGAGAAAGAGAGGAAAATTAGAAAAGACATAAGGATTTTGTTAGGCATGAAAACGGGAGAATATTTGGAAAGTGTAAATTTAGGAAATTTTTGTAATCGCCGTCGAATTGCTTTCGATGTCGGCTCTCCCCTTCATTACAGCTCCCTCTTCAATTTGTAAATGATCGCTTTTGAAATGCCAGCCATCACTTCTGTTCTATGAACAATCTTAATAATAGTTTCGGGTGGGTGAGCTATTCTTAGAGTGCTGTGAACATGTATATCAATTTGCTTACTGGGTTTTTGTCTTTTCTTTTAAATAATGTGAAGATCTTAAGTCTGCCAGGGTTTCCATGAGTTAGCAATTGAACTGAACTTGGGAATCGGCTGTATATGTACGAAAGTTTCCCAGAAAGTAAGTCACATAAGCAATGACTTATTGAAGCAAACTACTGGGAAAGCATAGTGAACCTTCTCATCAACTGTACGAACCAAATCATCATTTACCAAAGATGTTCGGCACATTTTCACGTCCTTCATAAAAAAAAACCATCACCCATCTCCTTATCATTGAACCACTCATCGCTTGTTTGCCATAAACTTGTCGATGGATTTCGGCCGGTTTAATGTTCTTCGCGAGCAGAAAACGAATCACAGAAAGAATTTCGCACAAGGCAGGTGTCTTGATTTCCTGAGACATTCTAAACAATGGCCACGAAGCAGACGAAGCTTTGAAAATGGCCCCAGTACGATGGCAACATATAACCTCTCCTATCCCAAATGAGCACAATAACTCATTGCCACGCTACATCGGCAATATTTAAAAACATCTTCTGTTTCTGATTAGCCCTCGTACTTAGCAATTTTGTACTTAATTAAATGAGGAAATTCCTTTAAAACATAATTTGTAGATAAATGAATAAAGATAAATAAATAAATTCCTTTTTATTTTTATGAGTTTCATCATCGAAGTTTGTAATCGAACTCTTCTTGGATGTAATGACAGAAATTTCAAGCGAAGAGTAAAATTACTCGTAAGTCTTTCTGTCGCATAAAACACATAATTGAAACAGAGTATAACCACTTTCGCATTCTATTTACGTATTCGCATAGATAAGGCGTCTTGAATGCAATTATAAATCTACACTCTAAATCTTTATGTAGATGCAGTCATGACAAATACCTGAGAAGCAAATTCTTTACGGTACTTACTTACTTACTTTTCAAACCTGCTTATCCGTTAGGAAAGCGGGGCAGCAGCCCTATGGAGGATCTCCAGCGATCGCGATCTTCCGCCATCAGGCGCATGTCCTCCCTGGTTATACCCAAGCGACTCGAAGCCAAATTCTCCATGATGTCTAGCCACCTGGTTCTAGGCCGACCCCATGGTCTCTTACCCACCGGCTTGGAAAATAACAATTGCCTAGGAAAACCAGTTTGCGGCATCCGTATCACGTGGTCATATCAGCGCAACTGAGATCTCCCAATAGCGGCTCAACACTTAAAGACTCCCAATGCTGTGCACTCTATCTAGTAGGGTAACATCTGCCACACCTCTCAGGCATATCATTTAGGCTGATTGTACCCGCGATCGCACTCCTTCGGTCATTACCCAAGACTCATGACCATAGGTGAGAATAGGGACAAAGATAGATTTGAAGACGGAGAGCATGGCTTTGTTTCCCAACTCGTGTTTCGTTACCACGGATCGCCACAGTTCACGTCTGATTCAGCTTGCTGCACCGATCCGAGCATCCAATTATTTTTCCTGCCGCCCATCACTCGTGAATGCAATTCCGAGATACTTGAACTTCTCCACCTGTCTCAATAGGTCTCCCCTAACGTGGAGAGCGCATTGAGCAGGCTGTCTTGAAAGGACCAGAACCTCAGTCTTAGCCACACTGATCTTCATCTCAGCTTCTTCACATTTTGCCGCAAACCGGTCTAGTGCATGCTGAAAATTAGTGCGAGAAGACCGAGGAGGACAAGGTCGTCAGCAAAGAGCAACTTCTCCACCAAGTAGTCGTTGCGATACTTACGGTACTTTTTCGTTAATGGTTTTAAAAAACCCTACACCTGGTTCATGAGGCCCTTGTGCAGCCCCAATGTATATGATATACGCCTTTCATACCCTTCTTCACATGAGGCAAATCAACAACAACTTACGGATTTATATAATGCTAAGTCTTTTATGCATGTATTTAAAGGATGAGCAAATAACGCCTACTTAATTCCAACGAGCTGTAGTCTTTTTATTAAGGTAGATAAATAAGTGAAACTCGTTTACCGGTCAGTATTTAAGGAAATTGTGTATATAAAAGCATGTACGTGTAATCATCGTCTGTCTTTATTTGTAGGTTTTCATATGAAAGCGAGCATTGACGTTAAAGTTAAACATGGTGTTATTCGGCTCAAGTGCCTTATCATCATTCCTGGCCTTTATAAGCCTTTCGGCCTTTAGCCCCAAGCACCACCATCGGGTGACTGCTTGTTTTCAGCCCTTGTTTATTTTTATGTGGCAGGGGGGTCGGCCCTACGCACAACCCCCATTTCTGGGGGATGATGACGAACTTAACGACTGCTGTAAGGTGGTCACAGCAGCCGGGACCGACGGCTTTACGTGCCCTCCGAAGCACGGGGGGAGATGGAAATTTCCAGGTGGTCACCCAATCTGTGCTTAGCCGCGCCCAAGGTTGCTTAACTCCACCACTGCATTGAGCAAGGCGAGACAACTGGGCTACGGCTGCCCCATTTTTTACATTTTGCTTGTTAAAAATTGTTAAAAGATCTGTAGTTACTACATATATTAGGTGTCTTGAATTGGTATTCATTACACTTATTTGTATGAAATAAACGCATTTGAATATATTGATAGGAAATTAATCCACATTAAATGGATTTGAATGTAAAATTAATAATGAAAAACTGGCAAAAATGTTCCAGCATTTGTTAAATATTTTAAGAGCGGAAAATATAATGAAAAACTCTGCGACTTAAAATCGAACTGAGCACCACGAGCATCCAATTCCTCGCTTTTATCATTGAGCCACCGCAAACATATAGCAAGGCTTTCTCTAAGGGTTCTAAAGATTACTAAGTAGTCAAATCTGAAGCTGAAATTGCAGAGCTGGTCCCAGTGGTAAAGTCAAGGAGCCGGATGCTCATGGTCCCTGGTTCAATCGCAGGTCGCGGAATTTTTCTCTTAATTATCCACTCTTAAAATATTTAGACAGAAGGAAGTTTATGTTGAATTCTGCATTAATAATAATTTATAAATAATGAGCTTATAAATTTGTCATTTTAATAAATAGAAATCCATTAACTTGGTACTGTCTGGATTTTACTATTAATCATTACTCTGAAAAAAAACTCTTTAAAATATGTTTAAGAGTTGCATAGTGATCAGAATTGCTGAGTAAATCAAGAAATAAGGTCCGGAATAGCAATGCGGTAGATATTTAATGATACCTATTTCGTGATCTTTAAAATACCTTGCTTTGTAATATGCACATGTATTTATGTGTACATTTTAGGGGGAAACTACAATTATTGAATATAAAATATTAATTGGAGTAATAAGAGCTACCCAAACAAAATAAATTACCTGAAACGGGTGAATAGGGTTTCTAGCGGGTTTTAATGACTAAATTCGGTAAATTTTGTGAGTGAAAAACCTCACATTTTTCATACAACGGGCGTCTTTAGACAGAAAAACATCAGAATTGTTTCTTGCTTCTATCTCGTTTAGTTTTAATTAAAGACCATAGTCTTGTATATTAATTATTAAACAAATATTCGCAGCCATTATTCTGAGGAAAAATGCAGTGGTTATGGTTTGTTTTGTTAATTTATAAAATGAAAACCATTGCACGCGAGATAAAGGCGTAAACGTATTATTAAGATGAAGATATAACAATTTGCATCTTGTAAATGTGTACGAAATGACGCTTTACTTGGCGACAGGAAATAAAAAAACAGATTCCTTGCATAAGCATAAAGAAATACTTTAAGAAATTGAAATAGTTCTGTCTCAAACGTTTGTGTTTCTTTTAATGTCGGTAGTAAGCTTTTAACACTGCTTCTTGAAATTTTAAATGAAAACCGCTTTTAAATTAAATTTCTTGAATTGTTCCCTTTTTCGAGAAGGCGTTTTCTCTTTCCTGTTGAGGGATTTTGCACATGTGTGATAAGCTTTTTCTTTTATAAGACGACAAATTGCAGAAAAGGATTTTGCATAGCCTTAGGATTTGTCTTGTGAGGCTGCTTCCATCCATTTCTCTCTTTCTCATTTCTTTCTTTCTCGCTCTTCTATCTTCTATTTTTTATTTGCCTTGGTGCGCGTAAGAAACGGAGCGAAATTCTTTCCGGACAATTGCCTCAAAGACAGGAGGCGCGTTGGCCCGCCGCTCCGGAAGGTGAGCATCGAGATTGATAATATTTGCCACGGAGGGAAACAGTGCCACGGATAAAAAAAAAAAGAGAGAGAGAAAGGGATATATACGCGTATGTGTGCGTGTGCTTTGAAAAGAGGGGGTCATATGGTTCCATCTCATCTCCACCTCTTTCTCCCTCCTTTTTCTTCTCCCCTGAAGCTTCGAGCGTTGACAGTGTTCTTCTTACAAGTCGGATACCTTGGCGTCCCTGGCACGGCGAGGGGGCCCGAGATACATTAAATGGACTGAGAGCATTTTTGCAGCAACTTCATAGTACGGGGAAGAAAGAGCGCCTTCCGTTGTAATGAGGCACAAGGAAGCCGGGAATTGTAAGACCCAGTGGAGCACACAAATGTTGCAGCGACAGAGACGAAAATCCTCCGCCCGGTTGTCGAGTAAATGTTCGGAGTCCTGTCCAAAGAACGAGCTTCTTCCGTAAAAGAATCCACTCGCCTCTGACTCTTCTTTTTTATTTTACCCATCCGAGGAAAAAGAACAAATTTAACAAACGAATTCATTAACCTCCAACTTCTCTTTGGAAAAAATCCCTTCCTACCAATGATATTACTTTCTGGTGAAATCACAGCAGAAAATGAAATTTTAAGGGGTAGAAAAGGAAACGAAGACAATGTAAAAGATTTTTTTCTCCTCAGTACAGAAAGAAGATAGTCGAATTTCCTTCCAAAATTTCAATTAAGGATTCTTTCCATTTTTTTCTAGAGAGCTGAACGGGAGGTGATAGTTTACTGGAAAATTAAGTAAAGTATCGTTTTATGCATATTAGGTAATTAGCCTTTAAAACGAATGAAACATATTACACCGAAATAGCATTCTAAGGAATGGCGTAATAACGGTGTTGCTCATTTTTTCCATTTCATAAACGCTTAAAATTGGCACCAATAACTCAACCTGCCTTTCACTACTGACAAGTATCAAATTATAAATTTTGTAATTTTTTCTCTCTCCACTTGCTCCCCACTCGAAACGCAATGAAAGGAGAGTTGGTTTACATTACCAGAATTTAAATAATTAGACGATAGTTTCAGTAACTTAATATTTAATTAATTGGAGTATCTTCTCAATATATTTCGCCTAATCTCTCGGCATTATCAAGAGATTAGGAACAAAATTTTAAGATGGTTAATTAGAAACAAGATTTTAAGATTCTGAAAATATACAATAGCTATGAGTTAACAATGCTTTGGATAGTATAAAAACAAACTGATATGCAGTTTAAGTTAATAGTGATAGGTACGGTTTTATATTGTTTACATCAATTTTTGAGATACGAAAAATGATAATTTCGAGAAAGAAAGACGGAAAAGCCACCTGACCATAGTCCGGCCAACAATCAAACCTTCGTTGTTTCCAACAAATGAGAAAATACTGATTGTTAAAATTCAAGATGGAAACAGTGAAGATTACATAATTACTAGGACTACTATGGTCAGGTGTTTTCCGTGCCAGGGCCACTCTATGTAGATAAAGAAGGCCTCCACAGTATTGTTCAGGGTAATTCACTGTAACAAGAACAATGTAAAAGTAAACTCGATAAATTCACTTTTGAAAGAACTAACACAAGTTTCATTGCATAAAACATGTTAAATATCTTAGTTTTCCTCATAGTTTTCCCTAGACATTATACGTGTTTTCCATGTAGGCGCCCTTCTCGACACGACAGATGTATGGATGGTTGTGTACTTAAAGGGCAAATGACACCAAACCGGAAGTTGATTTCATATAGGTTTGAATACCTTCCTGATACTAAATATTCATTTTTTTTTCTGCAATGAATAAGGGAATTGTTGGGGCTTTCTCAATTTTGTAAATAAATTGAATGTGGAAAAATATTAGTCTAGAAAATTTCCCCAACTTTGTTGTATAATATTGAATATTCAAAAAATTGTGATAATTTTAAGTTTCATGACGTCATGCCATGTGACCTGTTTTATTCTTCTTAATTTCTTAAGTTGCGTTATCACATTCCATCTTACTTGGCTTCTGAAGATGAGTGGCAATCACTCGAAAACGTTTAAGCATGTATTTTTGTAATTTGGAACTTATTCATTATGGGCTTTTCTCTTCAAAATGTTTCTCCGGATCATATCAAGAGTTCTTTTCAGAACTGCTCCTGGAGAAGTAATTTTTTCACATCGACGATTCGAGTCTCTACTGTGGATCGTTTTTCCTTCAACGTTTTGTGTACTCTGCATTCTTGGAAGAGTAAGAACTGATTGTATCCTGGCAGTTAATTGGATATGAATTGAAATATAGCCCATTTTGAAATTAATTTAAATGTAAATAATGATTTTAAATCAAACTAAATGCCACCTTTCTTTGTGGTTAAGTCCAATTGTAAATAGGGAAGGGGTATGGTGTTTTTTATATTACTTTTATTTTTTCTGTTTTCATTTCTTTGTTGGGGCTTTCTCAATTTTGTAAATAAATTGAATGTGGAAAAATAATATTACTTTATATACATTATTAGCTGAAGGAAATGTTTTCCTAATCACTGTTACAACACATGAGGGAATTGGGATCTGTTTCTCTTTCCAAGATAATGCCAAATCCATCTTGTAACAATTAGCTCTCTTTGCCTAACCATTGACCTCCTTTATTATTACAGACCTGTTTTACTGAATAATTTCCATTGTTGCTTTTCGAATTTCTTCTGTAATAATAAAGGCGATCATGGCCTAATGCTTGTCAACAATAGACGTTCGCTAACCAATCAGCTCTCTATGGCAAAGTTTACGTCACTCGCAGCTCTCTGTTAAAAACGTTTTCTAACGGAGTGGTTCCGATTTCGTATATTTGTTGCCTCTTTATTAAAAAATTTGTAACTTTTTCTCTAAAAATTTGATCCATTCTTTTTTATATGCTTCATTCTTTTTTATTATTTATTATCTCAATAGCCAAATTTTTTGTGTCATTTTCCGTTTTACGTCTCATTACAGTCGTGTTATACCCGTCCGCATTATAAAGTTAAGCTAGCTTAACGTGCTTAGGCTAGATTTGTTAAGGCTAGCTTATCATAAGCTAGCTCATGTTTCTTAAACTAGCTTAGCGCGTTGAACTAGTTCGACGTTGTATCTTGGGTACCCACCAATCCTTTCAAAGTAAGTTCAGTGAACATGGCGGCATCACTCGCTTCAACATCTGTTATGGATAATTCAATAAAAAGAAAACTGAAACACGGACGAAGTTCGAACCCTGATTACAATTTGGGAGGAAATCATTGACGACATTACGTGCGGAAATAAATGAAAAATACTGCATTTAGTATGAATGTAGTTAGCCGAGGCAGTTCATTCAAGGAATGGAGGGTGATAAATTTTCATGTTTATCTTTGCTTGAGCATAGCCAACAATGCTGATAGCTTTTCTCTTATCATTGTAGGCTAAGACTTGAGATAGCTGAAGCAATTATTATTAATAAACAATGAAAAACTTAAATGAATAAATGATGACACAAATTTAAAACGAATGCATTTTTGGCGCTATCACGTACATGGGACTTGAAATAGGTTAGATATGAATTTTCAGCATACAACCAACTAACATTGCCAAAAATTAGTGACAATTACCTACCTAAGGTAATTAAAACTTTACCTTATTGCTTAACCAGGATCGTTTTATGTTTTTATTCTTAATTCTAGCAATACTGGACAGCAAGGTTATTGCAAAAATTAGTGCTCCTCGTTAACCTAACCAAGTATGGATGATGGTTTGTAGTATGGAATTGCTGGTATAGGATAGGAGGTTTTTTCATTCTGAGAATTCATTCTTTCTAAGAAACTGGTTCGTGGACGAAACTAGTTCGCATTGTAGATTCACACTCGCAGTTGTACTTTCAAAATACCTGAGCAGGGATTTATTATGCAATTGTCTACATAAGTTGAAAGTATATTTGTTTATTGAAGCTCAGGTACTATAAGCTTCTCAAAATCATTCGGTTCACCAGTTCATCCAAACTGATTTCATGTAGCTGCTGTGGCGTTTCATTATTTGCAAGTAATAGTGTTTAAGTCTTTAGGTTTAGACAACAGAAGGGCAGCAGTGCAATCGAAAATTACAGCAAATCTTAATCAAGGATCCTCTCAAATGAGCTCTGAACACACTATTTGCGTTTGGATCTAGAAGCTACTTTCAACAGGAAAATGCATCCTGCCTTAGTGTTCGTATTATTAAATTAAATAAATGTTCTGCATTGGCTAAATTGTTTATTAGTACGCAAAAAACATTTTAAACGCTCAAGAAGAAACAAAATTCTACTTTTTTGTTGTGCATCCATTTTGTTGACAGTCCCAGAATGCATTGCCTACTGTACTTTGAACAGTCCCACAATGCAATCGAACAAAAAAGATAGAAAATTGGTTCGTGGAACTAGCTTAGAATCCTAAAAAATAGATTCGTGACTTTAATTTGTCATATCAAGTTTCCCGAATCGAGAGTTCTCACTTCGTGGAAACGAGGTATTAATGTAACGAATTCTTAGAACTCGTTGCTACGAAACCAGTTTCAAACTAGAAAAAGTGGTTGGTGAAACGAGTTCCAGTTCCACGGCGTTCTGGAACGATTTTCGCTACCCGAACGGAGAAAAACTTGGTTCGTGGAAATGGGGTCTAAGATTACTAGATTCGATATTCATCTTGACGCTTTGTCCTTAGCTGAAATCGCATAACTGAAGTGACATCATAGACGGGAAATCTTTAAGTTTTTTGTGGATAGTTAAAGGTTGCTAAAATTCGTCAGAACAAAAGGCTTACAAATTCTTCAAGTAAACTGATTGTCAATCTAAGTTAGAGGACGCATTTTGCGGAGTTAAATCTAACAAAGTTTCTTTTTCTTTTTTAACAAGATGGTGAGTAATAGACGAAGCCTTTTCTCTTTATCTAAACCTCGGAAGTCGAGCGTTTCATTTTATTCTACTAGATCAACGTTCAGTCAGGCCAACTCGACTTGCCTACCATCTCTGTCGCCATCTATTACCAATTCCAAAGTCTTATTTCCAGCACTTTCATTTTTCTAATAATAATCCAGCATTCAATACCGCGAGCTCTCATTTACCCGCATAGTTGCTAAAAAATGCCATGGAAGAAGCAGAATATCATTTACCTGCAGGAAAATTCGAAGTTGAAAGTCGGGATTACCATTGTTACAACAGACAAATACTCAAAAATTCAAAAAAAGAAATTTATATAAATGAAGATAACAAAAAAATAAAAGGACGGCCAAAAATAAATACAAGACTACAAAGTTACAAGTACACTCACATGTCAAAACTCATGGGATCGCACCTAATAAAGTGTGGGACCTCCTCTAGCCCGGCGAAGTGCCACAGTGCGACGTGGCATTGATTCCACAAGTCGGTACAAGACATCTGAAGACATTGCCAACCATTCCGACTGGAGAGCTTTCCACAATTGCCCATTACGGAGCCACCACCGGCTTGCACAGTGCATGCTTTACAACTTGGGTCCATGGCCTCATGGGGTCTGCGCCGCACTCGAGCCCTACCATCAGCTCGTATCAGCTGGAATCAAGACTCATCAGACCAGGTCACACGTTTCCAGTTGTCAAGTGTCCAGTCGATGTGTTCATGGGCCCAGGAAAGACGTTGCTGACGATGTCTTGTTGTTAGCAAGGGCACCCTCATGGGTCTTCTGCTTCCATATCCCACGGACACCAGATTTCGTTGCACAGTTCACATCGATACAACTTTTGTATCACTGCTTAAATCTGATGTCATCTGGCGTAGTATCAGTTGCCTGTTAGCGGTGACCATCCTACTCAGACGCCGTTGGCCCCGTTCAGTGAGAAGGTGTCGTCGACCACTGCATTGTCCATGGTGGCAGGTAATACCACTCTCGATAGACTCTTGAAACTGTGGACTATGGGATGTTGAATTCTTGAGCCATCTCCGATATTGAATGACCCATACGTTGTGCTCCACATACCAGGCCACGTTGGAACTCGGATAGCTCTCGTCGTGTAGCCATTGTCAGACTGAACACCTCACCTCTTACTCATTACAGTGTAACTAAACCTACTGACACTGATTTGCATATTTATACTTTTTGCACATGATGCTACTGCCACTTGAAAAATAGTCTATAGCTGTCCCATGACTTTTGGCATGTGAGTGTATGATACTTCTAGTTGCTAAAAAAGTAACGGAGTATAGAACAACGTTACTGTAAGGTCGTATTTAAGTACGGACACCGGTGTCTAATTACAAATTTAAAACAAAAATTATATCTGTTACAGACGTAACGCACCTTCTATTCCTACTCTCATTTAACCGAGGCACCTTATAAATAAATAAAAACTTTAAAAATTTGCAATTTTTTTTTCTTTTAGTACTCCCCAAATAACAAATTCAACATGAAATTAAGATAAACATGAAAATATTTCAGATGTATATGGATAAATAGAGGATTCACTTGAATATTTTAGTTTTTATTTTGACAACTGTATAGGATGCCCATAAATTACCTTTACAACTTTAGAGTTTAATAATTAAAACACTATACAAGATAACAAGAAACAGTATTCAACATGTGACAAGTAGATTCATAAAGTTTTTTCCATTATCCATAAACCTCAACGTGTGCAAAAGCATTGAGAATGCGTGTCTTCAAATCCACTAGGTCTCTAACTTTGGTTGGTACATTTGGTCATTTTGGATACCCCATAGGAAGAAGTCCAGTTGTGTGAGGTTGGGTGATGGAGGCGGTCTCAAATCTGATCTCGATTCCCTTGCACTTCGGTATCTGACTTCAGTCTCTATGAGCCAGGCAACGCATTGAGTTTTTTTCCTGTGAGGGCACATATTTCTCGTCAAAACTGCTTCACCTAAAGCAAAAAAAACTTTGTCACTTGATAAAAACAGTTTCTTGTTATCTTATATAGTGTTGTAATTATTAAAGTGTAAAATTAAGATAATTTATGGACACCCTGTATTGATTTCATTTGAGTCGTGAAAGCTTTTCATTAAATAAATTGGAAAAATATGTTAATGCACATTTATAGATACCAATTTGAAACCTTATTCGTATGCAATATAGGGGTTTTCAAACTCTCCGTGTTCACCTTCTAAACACAGAGGGGGGGGGGGAGATCATGGTAGTCAAGGATTATTTGTATTGTACGAGTTTTTTATTTATTGAACATCATGTTTTCGCCATAAAAATAAGAAATAAAAACATTAGAGGAACAAAAAGAAAATAAGTTTCTCTTCTACAACTGGAAATGAAAAGTGAAAATAGATGGAAGAGAAAAGAAGCCAGAAGTAGATATTGAACCGATCGCCGAAAACTGATTATGATTATTTGATGGCATCGACGAGAAAAGAAAAGGAAAAAAAGAAACGTTTCATAAAACAATAAATCTCTCATGAAATAAAAAAGCAACGCCAACAAACAAACGGGAGACGGGGAAATCTAGATTCGGTGCTAGCAAACAACTGAAGCTAAAATTGAAATATTAAGAAATTCTCGTTCGTCTTTTTGAAGAAATAAGATCAGTCAGTTTCAGCGGGGAAATGGAAGAGAGAAGGGGACGAGTAAATAGAAAAGTTGATGAAATCGAATGAAAGATGGAGTACGAAGGAAGGTTAAAGCGGAGATAGTGGGTAGGCAGGTGAAGAAGACAGAGATATTTATATAGAAGGTGAAGGAAAAGGAATTGATGTGTCGGAGTTATTGCGAACCACGGATCCTGTTTTAATAATGGATCTTCTTGCATCAATCAGAGCTTCGACGGCGGAGGACTCACTGATCCCGTCTATCCAATAACCTTACCACACTCACATACATCTACTGTGTATAAGATCGGAAGAAAACACGTTGCGGGTCTTCGATCATAGCACACCATTTGCTCTCTAAGAACATAAGACGAAGGAAGTTGTATGTGAAAGAATGGCTAGGAATAAATTTGTTCCTGATGTTAATTTATAATTTCTTAATTCTCTTTCAAGTCTGGTCTTGAGAAAAAGTGAATGAGACGAGCAAAGTTTCCTAGCAGATTGCTGAAAACACCGGTCATCAAATGGTTCAAAGATTATAGAGAATATTTTTTGCACATGCACCTAGCAGGTGTTAATGCATATCTGTCACACATAGCAATTTCAAAGACTTAAACAAATGCCCATCTAAATGTGGAAACTTTGTGAAACTTAAGAGTTTACTGTGCTCTTACTAAAACTTTTTAAGGACTTTCCTGCATACAAAGCGAATTGTCTAAGGCACAAACGGAGAAACACTGTGGTCTCCGCGGCACTCTAGGAAAATAAAATAAAAATTGAAATAAATAATAATAATTAATTAATTTAATTAATTTTAATTAATTTAATAATAATAATTTAATAATAATAATAATAATTTAATAATAATAATAATAATAAATAATTAATAAAATAAACATTTATTGCGGCTTGTGGCATACATTTTGTCCGAATGTTTTGGCACTTTCTGGAGTCCATAATGTCCGAGTGATTTCTTGCTTATGGAGCTCTATCATAGGAATTGATTCTAAAACGGACCCCGTAAGTCAAAAAGGTTGAGAACCGCTGGTCTAAGTCAATCCAATATCCCGTTTTGATAATCGTGTTATTTGCATTCTGCTCCACTGCTTGTCCCATTCCATAAGTTAATTTTATATCTCAAATTCTTTATATTCATTTATAAATCTGATCTCAGTTTTATTTAATTTTGAAATTAGTCGCCAAAGCAAACGCCGAATGGAACCATAATTATGGAATACTTTCGACATATTAAACATTATTATCCTGACAAATCTGTAATGATGGCAAAAAATTAACTTCCTTAAAACGTTAGAAAACCCGAAGAATCCGCCTGATGAATAATGTATAACTAACCTGTATACCTTTAGTCTTGCTCATACCGAACAATGTTTACATAGTGTTGATAGAAGCTCTTTCTTAATGAACGGTTTTAAAAGCCGAATTACGGGTCCGGAGGTTATTTTGAGGTCTCTTTAATGGATTGAATTACGTCGTTTACTGCAGTGTATTCTTCGACTACCACTATTTTTGAACTAAAAAGAAGACGAATTTTAAGTGATACTTTAATCAATAAAATCAAATGAATATAAACGGCGAGGGTCGTTTCGATTTCCCCCCATTATCAAGCATTTTGAATTGAAGATTTAAAACATGAAATTTAACACACTGAGCGTGATTTAAATGAATAATGGGTTCGACCATAAGTGTCTGTCATCACTTTAAAGTTCGCTTTCTTCTTAATTCATTCAGATACCAAGTTTTACCCTTTATCTTACTATTTTTGAACTTTTCCATCGGTTTCCTATGAGCTCTGCAGATTATTTTACAAAATTCATTCTGTTGACGTGTCCAAACCACCTCAACCGCCTTTTATGAATGACATACATTGCTCTACATTAATGAATAAGACAAAAAAATCATATAAATCCGTTTGTGAGTACGGGCGTAATGCGCAAAATAGACAACTTCATTTGAAAACATGCTCATTTCTTATTGCTGTAAGCGTAAAAAGCCCAAAAAGAACTTAGCGACTTTAAAAAAAGGTGTTAATGTTGGCAGCACATTGGTAATAAGTACAGCTACCAAAAATGTATGCACAATTCAATAAAAGAAGGTTTTTCTTTGTATCAAAATTATAATATTAAATTTCATGCAGATATCAAGGGATGAATTTACATCACGTCTGACTTCTACAGATACCACAGTTAACTACCAAATACATGCAAGCCAGAGTGCAGTTTGCAAGGCAGCACATTGGAAATAATGAATAATGGAAATAAAGGCGAAAAAAGTTTAATTTTGACGATCCGGACGATGTACTTCATTATTGACATGACTTAAGAAGAGAAATATTTATCCCGCCGTGTCCAAAGCGGTGGCTCCCTGAAGATATGGTGCGCGTTTTCATCAAAAGGAAAATCATCAGTTGAGGTTCTGAAGCCAAAATCAACAGCTTTAGACTATCAGGACACCTTAGGCAACTACTTACTTCCACCTAGAGATACATTGAATGATCCTGAGTTTACATTCCAGCAAGACAACGCCTCCTTCTACAAAGCAGTAACAACTGTGCAGTGGATCAAAATAATTCGATTTTTACAGTGAACAGCCCTGACTTAAATTCATTAGAAAAGGTATGGGGAGATTTAGTTAGGGCTGTTTATGCAAACGTAAAAAGGTACGTACAATTCAGTTCAACTTCTAAATGAAGCTGTTGTGGATGCATGGAATGAAATATGAACAGAACGACTAGAGAAACTGTGTGATTCAAACCGTTTATGTGATGTGATCGAATTGAAAGGAAAGCCAACAAAATATTACTTGTTAAAAAGTTAGTTTTTTCTTAGGTTCTCTTTTTTTGTGGTCCTATAATTTTTTCCAGGCTAACAAGGGGACATTACGACCTCGGAATTTTAGTTTAATACGAGATTTCGTATAGTTGTAGTGTACCTTTAGGATGTTAATGTACTTAAATATTAAGGCGCACTGATCAGCCAATTTTGAAAAAAAGACGGTGTAAAGTTTCGAGCACCACATATAAGGGAAAGTTTTCCTCTTTGATTGTAAGTGATCCGATAGCTCAGACGGCAGCGTGGTTGCTACTCACAAATGAAATTATTAGTGTGAGGTGGCGGGTTCGAATCCCAGTTGTAACAATTTTTTTTTCTTTACCCAAATAATTATTCAATATATTATATTTACAAATTTATTTGTGACAACCAACTATTTTTTCTAGCTTGAACAAAACGGTCATAAGTCCAGGAATCAATAATTGAATATTTATCAAACATATTTCCGCCTTTTTTTTTACTTGTTTTTCCCACTGGGATAAATATTCCATCTTTTTCAAACGTCGACATCCTTTCTTTTTCAAAGTTTGCAAGGTCCACGTAGGATGTGCTTCGGCAATATTAATAACTTTTATTTTATAGTTCAAAGGAACGTACTCTATTTCTCTGCTCTTTTTCTCTTCTGGTTCATAATCGTCCGATGAAAGATCTTCAATTTCTTGACAACAAAAAAAAATTGTTACAACTGGGATTCGAACCCGCCACCTTACGCTAATAATTTGATTTGTGAGTAGCAACCACGCTGCCGTCTGAGCTATCGGATCACTTACAATCAAAGACGAAAACTTTCCCTTATATATGGTGCTCGAAATTTTAAACCGTCTTTTTTTCAAAATTGGCTGATCAGTGCGCCTTAATATTTAAGTATATTGACATCCTAAAGGTACAATACAACTATACGAAGTCTGGTATTAAACTAAAATTCCGAGGTCGTAATGTCCCCTTGTAATTGTATTGAAAAATACAGAGCTTATTAATTTTCATGGTTACGTGTTTTGTTTTTCCATAGTGTTGCGTATTCCTTTAAAAATGAGAGGAAATCGATGATATGCTGAATATAACTATAAATATTGATTAGTTGGGAAAATATTTGATGATCCTAGAATTTTTTCCAGCACTATAGATAATCTTTCGTGTCTCGTTCCAGTGTGGTCTTCTTTGATCGGGATTGTCTTCATTCATTGGAGGTACTTATCGTAACTTTTTCAATTTGAAAGGAGGATTGCTTTCGTATTCTAAGACGATAATTCACCATATCGTATTTTCACCTCTCAGGCACAAAGATTGGTTATTTGATGTGAATTTTATCAAATATTTATTGGCGGATTGGATGTTCTGTGAGGTTCAGGCAGCCAGATCTACCTTCAATTTGATGAAGTTCTGGACACAAATACCTTGGCTTTGTATCGGAATCTTGAAGAAAGCATGCCCAAGAGGGGGGGGGGGGGGCTAAATTAATTTCAGTGGAGTATTAGACAAATTACACTGTCTGATCGGTACACGATTTAAAGGGATCTTTTTAACTTATTTAAAATGAATTTTTTTACATTAAAAAATTCATTCGCTTCATGGATGAAAATTTGGAGTTTCCTTGTTCAATTCATTTGCTACTAACTCGGTAAAACCTTAATTTCTTCCCCAATGTGTGTGTGATGTCATTTTATGGGCAACGCGTAATTGTAAAAGGACCGACCGAATGTTTAAATAATTCGTGGTTAGACTTCAAAAGACGGGATTTGGGAGCATTAAGTTAACGGGTTTACCGTTTTCTCTCTTTTAATGAATTATTTTCTTATTTTAATGAAGTAACAAATTAGAATGGTTCTCATTTAGACAGCTGTGACACGACTGAATGCCCTTGGAAAGAAATTATCCAATTTTACGATAGTGTTTGAAAAAAGTTTGCTTGAATGAAAAGAGAATAATGAAATTCATCGGAGAGATGTTGGTTACGTATGTAAAGTAATTTTTGCCGATGGTGGGAACTAATTTTCCTCGTCTGTATACACAGTGGTATGGTAGTTATTAAACTCAAGGAAGGCATTAATAGAACTCACTTTATTTATAAAACTCTTATATTGACACAATATTTGCAAGTCTCTAATATTTTGTATGATATCTTTTTGTTACGGTTTGACATGCTTTTCATGAGATAGGAGTTCTCTTGATGACTTTAGCCCTGTTCAATGGTGTCGGTGATCGTCGTTTGCTTGAATTTTAAATGACGTAATTAATTAGTAGGCAACGTAAGATATTTAATGAGCAAGTGGCATTTATACAGCCTTGTGCAAATTAATTGAAACAAAGCATGTTTTCTAGATTACTCATAATCCTGTACTCAAAAAATAAAACACGAAAAGTCAGTTTGATCATTTTTTATGTTGGCTGATGCAATCATTAAGTTAGGAGCTACAGTATTTCAATAGATTTTAGAAACCTGATCAGATGTGATTCGTCCGCCGTTCGAGAGGATATGACATCTTAGAAACATCGAATAACTCTGCACAAACACACAGCTAAGAGAGATCACTGCAGTGATTGGTATGAGTTTAGCAAGTGTCAGCCGTGTCATCAAGTTGAAGCAGGAGACCGGATCGGTTTCATCTAAACGTAAAAGAAAGTATGATTGTAAGAAGAAAACAAATCCTAGAGAAGACATTTGCTTGCTTCGACAAAACAAAAAGGATCCCCGCAAGACTTGAAATTGTTTGTTTCACAAATATCCACAAGGGTGAAATTTTAAAAGCAAAATATCTCGACCCGAAATTTTTTAAAACAGGATTTATAACTGCACGTAACTCGTAAAAATCATCATAGCATTATACACCTGTTTTATGTCTAATAATTTAGTCACCTACTTTAATCAAAAATGTATGACTATAATTTCTCCTAAAATTTCGCCTTCTTTTTAATTTTCATTATATAATTATGACGTTTTTTATACATCTTGAGTCCTGTGCACTCGATGTATTACCATTTTTTTGGAATAAAGTTTTAAAGTAATATTTGTAGGCTGTTATGGTGATCGAGACGATCGAGACGCTAATCTAAAGTCTCGAGAGGCTTGTGATCCTTTTGTGCACTTGTTGACGGCAGGTGTGCTCATTGGCTGTGCAGAAAAATAGGTAAGGCAGGCCAATGAGTGAGCAGCTAAATATAAGATTGCTTAGCAGAATAGCAAGACAAAGAAAAGTGAGAGCAGTCTACGCAATTAAATGACTTCTATCGAGTGATAAGAGGAAAGGAACTATCAGTTTAAACAGCAACAAACAATTTCTACCGTTTGCAGATTGAACAGTACTACTGCTTATTGACGGTTCTGTCTAACATCGCTGCTCGGAATCGCTAGATTGTACAAAGCTCTATTTTGCACAAACGCATGAAATGGGAAAAACTAGTTTGTTCTGAGAAAATTAGATATGTATAAGTGTATTATTTGGTTTTCATTGGGAGGCATCACTTAGACAGTGTCGCCACTATTGAAATTCCAACCCTCGTGTGTTTGCTTCACTAGGAGAAGAAAAGTCAAACAAATTTGAAACCCTTTCAGATATACTCCAGCAAGCGAATCGTGAGAACTGTCAATCACTGCATTATCATGGAAACCAGCTGGAGTAAATTTAGCCTCATTAAATTACTGTTAAACTGCTGGCCCTTTGCAATTAATACGAAATTAATTATCCTCAGAAGATATTTTTTTGACATTTTGCTTGAGCGAGTGTTGAACAAAGCGCACCTTAAGCAGGAAATATGAACGATAAACAAAAGGCCTGTCCAACGAGGCTAAGCCCGCCGCTGATTGGCTGATGAACTTAGCCTACTTCATGACCACGTGATCTATTGCAGGAGGAGCTATTTTCACGACTTGTATGTTGGACTATAATGCATCACACATTCGCCATCATCGTGAAAAATTATAGGTTTTAAATTTCGTTGTTGAAATATTCGAGATGTTTCATTTTCTCCATAGCGTCATACATTAGAGCACTGATGTGCTCCTTCGTATCCTTAGGAAAAGAGTTTTCTAAGAGTTTTCTTTTGAGCGTAAAACAATGACTAATGGTTTTACATTAAAATCGTTTCGTAAAAATAATTATATCAAATGATATTTACACCGTTAAATGGAGGAGATTGCTTTATATTTGTTCAAGAATATACCTTATCATTCGATTAGGTGAAAGTGTTGGCGTAAAGGGAGAGTAAAAGATGCACGGCGTTAAAATTCTTTCCAAAATGCTTGAGATGGGAATTATAAAAAAAGAGAAAGCCAAATTGAGGAGCATCGAATTCTGAAAGATCCGTTCAGAGATGCTTTGTCGTCTTTGTGCAGTCGCAGAAACATTTGCGAAATTCTCGTGCCTGAAGTGGCTCGAGAGGGTGGAGGAGAGTAAAACGGGAGCCGTGTTAATCATGGCCATTTCAGGCGTCACGTGTCAGTTACCACTTCACCCTTGGTCATCAGTCGCATCTGCTACCATTGTGGCGAGTCATTGTAGGCTGGGCGAGATGTTTTTGTTCCTTTCGCCTTCCCTCTCTTCGCCTCCCAACCGCGGCGGCTCCTGTATTGTTGACGCGACAAAAGAAGTCTGTTCACCTTCCTCCTACGCCCACCCACCCACCCGTCCACCCACTCGTCGACTGAATTGATCCGACGGAGAATGCGAGCATGATAGAATGCACCTCTTTTGTCTATGGGTTCGTCTCTCCCACCACCACCACCACTAGAGAGCAAAGAGTTTCTGCTTTTTCCCCTTTCTTCCCCGACGAGGAATATTGCGGCGAGGGCGGAGGCTGCTGAGGACGGTGGCGGTAAACCCCTGGACCGTTTTCGTTTGCAACGTTGGGCTAATTAAAGAGCATCTGTAGAAGCGCCATGTGCATTCTCGCTTTCTTCGACCGCAGAGCCGATGAAGAAGAAGTAACACTCAACATAGAGCAAAACAATAAAAAAAAATAAAAAATAAACAACAAACAACGAAGGACAAAAATAAACAACAAACAATCTGTTTAAGCTTTCAGCTGTTTTGACATAATGGACTAATGAATAAAGGGAGATTTGGCGTCTTCATTTATTTTTTTGCGCCATTTTTGAAATTGAAATTTTGTACGAGATATAATTACAGAAAGAATTAGCCTTTTGCACACCTTGAAATAAATCTCTTGAACTAGGAGTCACCTGCGTTCGTGAACTTTATGCGGCAACAAGCCTAAGAACACAATGAAGGCAGTTCGCATCTCTAAATTCTTGCAAGGGTTACAGTCGTTTTGACTTTTCGAATTATATTCGTTTATCAAAAACTCATTTAAAGTCGAACCTCATTAATACGTACATGCTTAATAGTGCTTTGCTTTTGGTCCCGTCTCCGTGAAAGCTTATTTCCATGTAAATACAACCTGCTAATACAGTAGAACTTCGTTAAATCGAATTCGAAGGAATAGCAAAATGTTTCGATTTATCGAGGTTAAGTAAAATATGACAAGACTAATTATTTTAATGAAAATAGAAATTTCGTAACTTAATAAATTAATGACTTAATGTATTTATAAAACTAATTAGAATTGAAATAAAAAATTGTAATTTTTGCTTGCTTCATAGTGCATATTATCTGGCCAAAATGGAATCGAGTACGCTTGTAAAGAATGAATACAAATCAACACCGCTTATATAAATTTCTAATGGAGAAAATATAAACTGACAATTCGATTTAGAGAGGTCCGGATTGACAAAATTTGATTTGTGTGCGAATTTATAGGCGTTAACTTCGATTTATAGAGGTTAACTTTCCTCAAAAAAATCCGATTTATGGAGGTTCTAGTACTTCGAATTATAGAGGCATTAGCCCCGGAACGGAATGGAATAGTTACGAAATCTATTAGACTTCTTAAGAAAATATACAGGGTAAGTCAAAAATCTGCCCCCTCCCCTCTCCCGTTCTATCTTGGATACAAATGTAGTTATGCAAATTCCAATAAAGGGAGTAGATAGGAAATTGAGGGTGCTCTTACTCATGGTGGCACTTACAGTGTTGTCGACATGCAAATTAGACTTATGCAAATCGTATCTACTAAACCGTAGGAGACACACATAAAAAAGCCAATTACAAACTTGTTCAGCATCAAATATGGAAGAAAACAAAAAACAAAATCAAAAACCGATGAACGAGAAAATAACCCAAAACATATAATCAGAAATTCTTTTGGTTTAGAGACCGATCTCTCCTTTCTATAATCGTCAATGACGTGCATCCTGTACGCGCACCATCTCAACAACTTTTAGAGCACGCACAAAGCCGAACCGAAGTGCTCAGCACGCGTTTTCCCCAATGCAAGAATAATTCGTCGCTTCCAGCTATTCACTACACGCACTCTCTCTATTGCAACATAATGCATTGTTGGAATTGTATCTACAGACGGACAGCTGGACAAACCGATCACATAAGCACTTTTCTACGAAAATGTGCTAAAAAATAAAAATAACCCTTCATTTCTTATTCTGGTAGATTGTCTTCTAGTTGCGAATTGAGAATTTAGCCATTTAAGGGAATTCTGAAGAACTTAAGTTGGGAATTTTGTTTTGTTGATGTTTCGTTTCATTAGAATAATCGTAAAAATATGTGAGATTCTTAGAAACAAAGTCTGAGATCAAACAGAATATCGTTTATTGTTTATACATTATGATTCTAAACGGGCATGAAGTCGACATTTCAGGAAACCAACTGGCACATAGCGAAGACGAAATAGGAAACATTACGACAATTACCCTTGTTATTCGCACTCGTCTAAGTTGGCTGAGTCAAATGATCACCTTGATTTCTACGTGGTTGCAAAATAAATGTGATTTTCTGTTCAATTGGTAATGTGGGGGAGGAGCTCTATAACGAGACCTTTTCTTTCATGTCGACTTCATGCCCGTTTAGAATCATATTGACGAGTCCTATAAAGAGATTTATGAAAATGCATGTTAAGTTGAAAGAGGCTCTTAATGCAGAATAAATTGCTTCATTGCTCACAAATGAATAAGCTGCGGAGCGAGAGATGGGAGGCAACCGATGAGCAGCGCCGGGTGGAGCCCATTGAATCGTTGAGCTTTCCGCTCTCGCTGTTGTGTGACGGATTTTTTTTAATTCACTTCACTGCTGAGTATTTAGTTTGTGAGCAGTTTTTTCTTCAGGAGAGAATGCACCTTCGCTAATTACGATCAGAAAATGGATAAGCGCTTGAAAGTGAATTGCTTATTCCCGAACAGTGTAGAACATTTTTCAGTTTATGGAAGCTTAATTGAGGATTATTTTCATTCGATATTTTAAATTGACATAAACGGAATGCTCGAAGTTAAAGCATCCATATTCACCAAAGATACACAGGAACGTCGTCTCTATGCAGTGCACACGTTTCAGACAGCGGGTAAGAGATTTTCGAAGTAAAAAATTATGCCCACACAAACACGCTCATCGCCTCGGCTGCCCCTATCTATCCAGTCCATAAAGATAATGAACAAGAGGAGCGACAGTACGCACCCTTGGCAGAGTCCCACACCCATCATGAATGGTCATTAATGCAGTTTATTTGGACGCACATCTCAGAGCTTTCATACAGAGACATGATAGCAACCACACTGATTGATCATCCGATTGACTCCGTACTCTTGCAAACACTTAACCAGAGGTTGTCCCGAGGAACTTTGTCATACATTTTCTCGATGTCCACAAAACAAGAGTAGGCATCTTTTGCTACTCCCAGGATGTCTCAAAGATTTGCCTTAGAGCAAAGATGTGATCCGTTTTGCTTCGGCCAGGTCGGAAACCACACTGCTCCCCCGGCAGTTTGGAGTCAACTATTTCCCGACTTCTCTTCTCCAGACTGTGGGCGATTGCTTTGTGGAAAGATTGCTCTTTGCTGACGAACTGGTCTTCCTTGGGTCTTCTCGCACCAACCTTCAGCATGCACTAGATAGGTTTGCAGCTAAGTTTGAAGAGGCTGCGATCCGTGGTAACGAAACATGAACCAGGAAACAAAGCCAAGCACTCTGTTTCGAATCTTTGTCCCAAAGGAGTCTATCTTGGGATAATGACCGAAAGAGTGCGATCGCGGGTACAAGCAGCCGAAATGAGATTTCTGAGAGGTGTGGAAGGTGTTACCCTACTAGATAGAGTGCACAGCAGCACAGTAAGGGAGTCTCTCTGATAAATTCGCTGGCTTCTAAAATTGCTTCTCGTTACGAAATACACAGGCCTTTTCGCCAGCCAATGTGGCGCGGCTACATTCTCCTCGTCTGGACGGTCCATGGCGAACGAGAAACTCGTCCGTTTCTCTACGCTCGCGGTCGTGCAATTCTTACCGAAAGATTACCATTATTGTATAAAACCTGCTGCGAACATTTCCGCCATGGAGAACCAAGTTCCGCTTTATGTTGTCATGTTTGAGCGGGTTGGACGTCCCACACTAATAGAAATAATCATGCTCCTTCTCTATCGGCTAGGTTTTCTCCATCGAAGTTGACAACTCTTTTTGCACCTGTTGTCCCTTCAATTTCCCGCTCACTTCTCTCGAATCATCCTTCGCCTTCGCTTTTCCTTCTCTCTCGCCATGCGCGCCACCGCCGCTCTTCCGCCTTCCACGTCTACGACGCTTCGCTTTCAATAGCATATTGGATCAAGATTGCGAGGTGAAGATAGCGTTTTCTTCAAAGGATGGTGCCAACAAATTGCTCCTCTTTTGAAAGAGCTTATCGGCCTTCTTTCACGATGGATCACAAAGACACAGCTTATCGGCCTTCTGTCACCGTATTCCGTGACACACACACTGCATCAAGATGGATCACAAATAAGTCCAGTAAGGCATCTTTCTATTTAGGGGAGAGCGGGTAACAGTGAGACACGGGGAACAGTGAGACATTTCATTGCAGCATCCAGAAAAGACATCACCATCAACTAGCGCTATCATAGCTAGAAGGTGTACTTAATTATCTATGCACCCATCTAATTTCAGTTCTCTAGGATCCCTGCAGGCTCAAGAAAACTGTACATGCATAAGTTAAGGATAGTAATGTAAATTTTCTTGATTGCCAATTATAGTACATTGTTCACCACGTTTATAACATTTGATAAAAAGATAGTTATACAGGGTGATTTACATCGAATGTAAAATACTTAAAGGGGGTATTATAGAGGTTAAGATAAACACAAAACGTCCTATGAACATGGGTCCAATTTTGAACGATAACTGAGATATGAACAGAAATAAAAATGCCGCCACCAAGATCAACAAATTAATAACTCAGGTTCTGTAAAGCCTAGGGTAATGAAATTTGGAGGAATAACAGGGTACATAAAACTGTGTATACCGTTAAAATTTTATCGAATTCCAACGAGTAGTTTCCGAGTTACGCACTCAATATCGTAACACGTGCTTGTTAGTACTCGCATGTGAGCACTGTTACGATTTTGAATGCGTAACTCGGAAACTACTTGTTGGAATACGGTCAAATTTTAACGGTATACACATTTTTATGTACCCTGTTATTCCTCCAAATTTCATTACCCTAGGCTTTACAGAACCTGAGTTATTAATTTGTTGATCTTGGTGGCGGCATTTTTATTTCTGTTCATATCTCAGTTATCGTTCAAAATTGGACCCATGTTCATAGGACGTTTTGTGTTTATCTTAACCTCTATAATACCTCCTTTAAGTATTTTACATTCGATGTAAATCACCCTGTATATGGAATGCTTATTCATTAAGCTTTCTGAAATCTGTAAGCGATTTAAAAATGAAATGGAAACTTAGGCCTACAGGCTTGAAAATTTAAACCATGTAGTATGGGTAACAGTGAGACAAAATGATTTGGGGAACAGTGAGACGGGTGTTTCAGTGCTACTCACCGCAACATGTTGAATTCTGCATGATGTAGTATATCAAAGAATCATTGTTGTTTGGCAAAAGAATTTCATAATTTAAATTTTCCCTAAATCACAATAGTTATAAAATTTTAAGCCAACATATTTCAATGACGTATTTTTACATAAATTTCCATTAATAAATGTTTTAAAATATTTCAATGTTTTTTTTAAATTTAGAAGAATATGTTGTAATTTAATTGATAATAATTCTAATAATTTTAAATCAAAATAAATGCACCAAAAAAGCATGTCTCATTCTTCCCCAACCCTGGGGAAGAGTGAGACAACGTGCTTCAGATTTGTTTTATTTTTTTTCATCAAAGGTTTTTCATAATAAAATCTGAAATTAAATTATGTCATAGCTGTATAAGTTTAGTATTTCACAGAAAAGATTCGTTGCATTTGGTCCAACTGCTTTTTAAAACTGCTTTAGAAAAAAGTGTGTCTCACTGTTACCCACTCTCCCCTATACTATCATAGACATCAAAGGAAGATAATTATGTTACAACAGCAATCTTTAGCTACTTTTAATTTTTATGTACGCTTAGTTTATCAATGTGAAGGAAATTGGGATGCTTTGTACTACTATCGAAACTCCATGCGCCACCATCTGTTGTTTTATGTGTTGGTTTGCATCTTGGCTATGGCTCATATCGGAATTTCTATTGCAACAGTGCACGCTGAAAGACTTTCCATAGATCATCTAATGTGCGAGTCCCTTTTGAGTAGACAAAAAGCACAGTAAATGCAACTTCAAAGGAATGTTAAGTCGATAATCCTGATGACATAGACATGCCGCATGAAAACTTATCCCGGTGGCATGGGCGGACTGAAAGTCTAATTCTTACCGGGCAGGTACCAGGAAAAATCGACGATAGCGGCCCTCATGGCGGTCCTCAACCGCGAGAAACTAAAGCCATCAACCAGACCATCTATCCGGCCCAACGGGATTTTTTTCCGATGTCCCGGTGGTTCAATCCGCCGCTGCCTGGTGAAGCCAGACCTGACTCTTTTCTTCCGTTTAAGTTTATTATCCAAAATAAAAAAATACCAGGGCGATAAATTGATTCCAGTATGTTTCTCTGAATGTGGTGGCATTAATATTTGGCTTTGGGAAACTTTGCGAAGCTTAAATTTCTTTTTAGCTAAAAACCCGCGAAAAACAAAAATGCTGTAGAAAAAGTTTCCTTGCATTTTTTCAGCGGCCTCTGGGCCCTTTTTTGCGATAAAACATCTCTCGAGTTCTGTTCCAGGTGAAGTAGTTCCATCCTTCATTTAAGGTTTTTCCGCCAGGTGTCTCTCATACAATTTCTGCGCGTTATTATTGCGCTCTGCAATATGGCCTTGTTCCATTTGCTGGAATTCTTGGTTAATAATGCGACTTACAGTTGTGTGTGATAACCGGCCGAAAAGGCAATCCTGCGTTAGATTTCAGGATTTACGGCTTTGTTGCTTAACCTGGACTTTTCTCACTACTTCAATAGTCCGCTTTGAGGTAGGGTGTTTCTTCTCCAATTCACATTGATAACCCAGCTTAATAAGTTATGCCTAAAGCCTGTTTTTCGTAGAATTTTTACAAACGGAAAATCCGCGGAAGCGCAATCCACAACGCAAAAGCGGACCTTTTCCGCAATACTGAGCCGTTTCACATTCACGCGCAAACGTTGCGTATCCGCTCCGCAAGAGCTGCGGAAGCAATTTTTTTATTTCAGAAGATCTTGAAATCTTGCGGAACCGCTTTTGTTAAAGCCAGTCAGGAAGCAGGTGAATCGCAAAGCATGCAAGGAGAATCTTAAGTGGGAGAAGAAAAAAATTTCAGTAATACAAAAATATACAAGGTAGATACAAGATCCCCCCTTTTATTTTCGTAACCGAAACAGATAGATCAATTTTGATGAATCCAATGAATAGGAAGTTGTGGGTGACCTATCCCATGGTGAACGTTTCATCATCCCAAATATGGAAATTAGGACACATTCAAATCCTATCTTAAAAACCGTAACAGATACACGAAAAATTCTAATTGAAGCGTGGAATTCCCCCCCCCCCCAAAAAAAAAACATTTTTTTCCAAAATCCAATAAACAGATCACCAACAATCACATGGTTGACGCGTCTGCACGGTGAGCAGAAGGTTCCTGGTTTAAATCCAGGCTGTGCAATTTTTCTTTCCTATTTTCATCAATAATTGAATTTATTAGTTACCTCCCTATGCACTTCACAAAGACATTTGAATGTTCAACATGCAAATCAAGAAATTATCATAAATTACCATAATAACATTCACTTTCATGAGGAAAAGCAAATAAAAGACAGAAGACAGAATAATTCCAGGATGGCAAGCTACACTATTCCTGAAATGGTCAATCGTCTTCTGCTTTGAAGAGGCAAGACGAAACCTACATGCTCGCCAAATGTATTGTTATCAGTAATAGGATAGATCATCCACAACTTCCTATTCAGTAGATTCATCAAAATTGACATATCTGCTTCGGTTACAAAAATATAAGGGGGGGGGGGGGGGCTCATTTTTGTATCCACCCTGTACATCATAAATTGACGCCTTCTTTTGTTTCTTCGCTCAATTAGCAGCCATAGTATTTCTTGAGCAGACTCCATTTCGCAAACGAGGATATTACTTAAAAGAACCAATCAGAAGACAGCTTATGCGAAAAAGTTTTTATTGTGAAATGTTCAGCGGAGGCGTCATCATAGGCAACCTAAGCGGACCCGCATCCGCTTTGCCAGCAATTTTCTTAGTGAAACCAACTGTAGATTTGTTACGGGTTTTATATTGCTAGGAGAATAAGAGAATCCTAATTTTCCCAAAACAGGATTATTTGCGGTGGAATTGTTTCTTCTGAGCCTAAAATTAAAACAATATTTTATTCATCACGGAATGGCTTCACCGGACAACAATAACATGAAATCGCGACAACAATCCGAACTACGCGCATTCCAATTTCGTTCACATAAACGCGAATTAACATCTATGATGAGAAGGGACTATGATTAAATAGGAAATCGTGGCTACAACCTCTATAGGGAAGAGTAGCAAATTGCTGTTCTAAAATGGCTTAGAAATATTCTTATCTAGACCAGAATTGAAAGAGAAAAATTTCAGCACTTACGCTAAACAGCATAAGATTTATGCAATGTAGTGGGAGATGGTGGAATTCGGAAAACCACCGCGAGCGTCGCTTCGTGAAAAAACGGCCACGATGTTGTAGCCACGAATCCCCATTGAGAGTTATATTCCCTTTTCATCTATTCCTGATATTATAACTATAGTATGACTCTAATTTTTTTTACTTTAATAGCTTTGTTAGTCCTATCTCATAACTATTATGAACATTATTAAGAGCTTTAGCAAAAAGCTACTTATAAGAATGCGCCCTTGCTCTGCATGTTTATCCGGCCGTCCGTCCGCCGTTTGCACGATAACTTGAAAACGGATTAACAAATTCTGTTTTCAGAGATATGATCATCAAAGTCTTAGCTCGGCCGTATCAACTTTTCAGAATTTTTCGTGGACCCCTTCAAGTCGAATTCAAGTGCTAAAACAGTGACTGTAAAGAATACCAAGATGTCACATAACAATATATTCATTCTTGGCATGTCACATAACAATCGATTTGCCAAGAATGAAAATATTGTTACTGACTGTTCATCTTTTAGGCATTATTGACATCGGCACGCACACGTGAAATCGCTTTGTCGACGCACGATTGCTCAAGTGCTCATAAATTATATCATCACTACGTAGAGGAAGAATGGAACTAGTTATTAGTTTTTATAATGCCCGTCCGTCCCCTTCATAATTTCTACATTTTTTGAGGTAGAAGTTGAAATTCGGAATGTACCTTACTATGGGCATGCCTACGTTAATTATTTAGTTTGGTTTTGATTGGTGCACTAGGGTCGGATTCAGAGAGAACAAAAGATATATGTGCTATTTAGATAGGTAAAGGCGTGAAATTCAGTATACAGATTGCTCTATGAAGTTTAGGCCCAATTGTTCCAATGGGGTCGAAATTGTGGGGGTGGCAGTCACTTGGTCGTTAGAACTATGGCAACATATGGCATGTGATATGTCATTCCATCGGAAATGATGAGAAAGGAAAGAAGATACGAGCTTTTTACATTTTATACACACTGTTCGAGAAAATCCATTGTTTGATTAAAAAACTTGGGGAGAGGTAAAAAGTTCAAATAAAGCGGTAAAAATAGATACGGACCGAAATAGATAACCGCAAGGTTTGCTACTTGCTTTACCCTATTCTGGGCGGAGGGTATCTTGTTAATTAATGCATTAAAGTATTTCTGTTTCACTGCTAAAGCTCCTCCTCGGAATATTTACAAGATCTTATTAACCACTATATCTTCTTTCAGACGCTTGTAAGAATTATTAGGAGCTTTAGCAAAAATCTACTTGGTCTGTACGTTTTACGGCCGTCCGCCGTTTGCACGATAACTCGTAAACGAATTAACTTTTTCAAATTTTATTTTCAGAAATATGACCAAGGTATTAGCTCGACTGTATCAACTTTTCTGGCTTTTTCGTGGACCCCTTCTAGTCGAATTAACGTGCTAGAACAGTGACTGTAAAGAATACCAAGGTAATAGCATGTCATATAACAATCGATTTGTCAAGAATGAATATATTGTTATTTTCTGTTCATCTTTTATGCATTATTGACATCGGCAAGCGCACATGAAATCACTTTGTCAACGCACGATTGCTCAAGTGCTCATAAATTATATCATTAGGTAGAGGAAGAATGAGCGTGTTTGTGTGGGCGACTGCCTGGTGGAGAGGTTGCTCTTTGCTGACGACCTTGTCCTCCTTGGGTCTTCTCGCACGAACCTTCAGCATGCACTAGACCGGTTTGCAGCCAAATGTGAAGAAGCTGGGATGAAGATCAGTGTGGCTAAAACCGAGGTTCTGGTCCTTTCAAGACAGCCTGCTCAGTGCGCTCTCCATGTTAGAGGAGCCTCATTGAGACAGGTGGAGAAATTCAAGTATCTCGGGATTGCATTCACGAGTGATGGACGGCAGGAGAAAGAATTGGATGCTCGGATCGGTGCAGCAAGCTGTGTCAGACGTGAACTGTGGCGATCCGTGGTAACGAAACGCGAGCTGGGTAACAAAGCCAAGCTCTCCGTCTTCAAATCTATCTTTGTCCCCATTCTCACCTATGGTCATGAGGCTTGGGTAATGACCGAAAGAGTGCGATCGCGGGTACAAGCGGCCGAAATGAGATTTCTGAGAGGTGTGGCAGGTATTACCCTACTAGATAGAGTGTACAGCAGCACAATAAGGGAATCTTTAGGTGTTGAGCCGCTACTTCTCCGCATTGAGAGATCTCAGTTGCGCTGGTATGGCCACGTGATACGGATGCCGCAAACTAGTCTTCCTAGGCAGTTGTTATTTTCCAAGCCGGTGGGTAAGAGACCAAGGGGTCGGCCTAGAACCAGGTGGCTAGACTACAAGGAGAATCTGGGTTCAAGTCGCTTGGATATTACCAGGGAAGACATGCGCCTGATGGCGGAAGATCGCGATCGCTGGAGATCCTCCATAGGGCTGTTGCCCCCGCGACCCTAACGGATAAGCGGGTTTGAAAAGTAAGTAAGTAAGTAAGTAGAGGAAGAATAGAACTAGTTATTGGTTTTATAATATCCGTCCGTCCCCATCATAATTTCTACATTTTTTGAGGTAGAATGTTGAAATTCGGAATGTAGCTTACTTGCTAGTATGGGCATTTTGTTTGGTTTTGATTGGTGCATTGGGATCGAAATTACAGGGGGTGGGAGTCTGAGGGGACAAAAGATCTATGTGATATTTAGATACGTAAAAGAGTGATATTCAGTATCCAAATTCCTGTACACAAGATCTACATAACTATGAAGTTTAGGTCCAATTGTTCGAGTGTGGTCGGAGTTGCGGGGGTGGTAATCACTTGGTCGTTAGAACTAAGGCAACATATGGCATGTGATATGTCATTCCATTGGAAATGATGAGAAAGGAAAGAAGATACGAGCTTTTTTACATTTTCTACATACTCGTTCGAGAAAATCAATATTTTGATTAAAAAATACTTGGGAAAAGGTAAAACGTGCAGATAAAGGGGTAAAAGTAGATAACAGCAAGATCTGCTACTTGCCTTACCCTACTCAAGGGGGGTTTAATTTCTTGTTAATAAATGTATAAATGTATTTCTGCTTCACTGCTAAAGCTCCTGCTCGGAATGTTTACATAATTTTATTCTTTTAAGCATTGTCTTAAATCAACGATCGCTTTGTCAACGCACGATTGTTCAGTTGCTCATGATACATTAATAATCGTACTTTTCCGTCACAGCTAAATCTTTTTCTTGAAATGTTTGCAAGATTTTATTTTTCCTTAATATTTATGCAGCACTTTTTTTTCATTAAAAATCGAAATGCAGTCAGATATGCCGCAAGTATCATACCATCTGTATCAGTTTTTGCTATGACTTAAAAGTGTTGTTTTATATCTGACCTCATAAGAGAAGTAAGCGCTAAGCACAAAAAAACTATGCGATGCAACGCATCTTTAATGTCTCAGCTTCATTCTTATTCGTATTAAACATTGCATCAGTAGGCATTTAAGGCTATTGTTACAACCATTCATTCATTGTGTAGAAATGTTTGTTGCGGGCAGGGAGAACAATTTATTTACATTTTATACACTATGCAGAATGATGACAATGATTCAAGTAGCAACAGGTGTTTCAGTAAGTTTACAGGAGGAATTATTTTTTTTTTTATTTTGGGGCAGCATCCAATGCCTTTTCTTTCTTCATAAGAGGGTTTCAAAAGAGCTTCGTTTACGAGAGCCAAGAACAAACTCCGGATTTATATTGGATGATTTAAGTTGACCACGCTTCCTTCTTTACAAGTTTCAGAAAGTGCATGTGTGTGTGTGTGTGTGTGTGTGTGTGTGTGTGTGTGTGTGTGTATGTATGTGTACGCCTCTGTGTGTTGTGTGTTTTGAGAGAGTCGCGTTGCGGTTGACTGCCAAGAGTCCGTCGTGCGAAGCGTCGCTTATTGCGTTTCGCGCTCTGAAACTCTCACCGATGACGAGAAGTGAGCGAGAGCCAAACGAATTAACATGGAAGAACGAGGCCGTTTGCAACTCAGCTCACGTTGCTCAAGGGTCCCCGAAAAACAGGTTGCATTCCTTCACTCTCCACCAGAGCAAAGCCTACACGGAGTTCTCCAATGTCCACTGCAATCATATTGGGGCCTCCTAGTCCTCCTTCTCCAGTTTCTCTTGCCATTCTTTTTTTTGGAAGAAGTAATAAGAACGAAGGATAGGTAACTGACGATAGATGTGACTCGTACTGCTTTTCGGTGTACTTTCCCTTCCTCGTTTACTCTCTCCTACGTATCGCAAAAAAGTGTATTCGTTACATTTAGGATTAAATATCATTTGCAGTTGTTTTTAGGAAAGAGCGATGTTGTGATGAAATAGCTTTTTCCTTGAAATGTAATGATTTCAGTGAGAAAAACCTTTCGATCTTCATCATTACAGATATTTTGAAACTATTATTATTAAGAACCAATAGAAGAAAAATCACCAGTACACATGTTGCAGAAATTTGAAAGAAAATGATAATACGACTATAAATCTTAGGGTTGAACAATTTTTTAATTAGAATTCTTAATTCCTGGAACCTATATTTTCTGTTATATTTCTTGAAGAAAGAAAGGTATCTATATATAAAACTGCATTATATCATTACGTAGTGTAAATGTTGAAACTCTGTGCCAAATATAACTATTTGACAACTATTACAGCAATACTTTGCAATCTAACGGTGAGGATGGATGAGTGATGTTACGGATGTTTTCCTTTAATATGCTGATGGCTTTCAGATTGGTTCCCTAAATACATTCCTTGAAATAGATCGGAATCGGAGATTCAACGACATTGGCTCAACTGATCGAGGTTGCCATTATCTATGAGACCTAAACCGATGAACGAACTAAGCTGTACGAGGGACACTCTAAAAGTTCTTAGCCAGAAACGCAGCACGCATCCCGCAAAATTTGTTTTACTTTCTCGAAATACTTCACTCGTGTTTTTGTGTGGCATAATTCTAAAGTTCGCACTGGCAAATAGACATAAAGCACAATGGAACTGAATTAGCAGGCATGGCAGCTATGATTTTCTACGATTATTCCAAAGGCTTAGAAATGTCGGATTGTTTTGAAACTTTCCAACATATATTTCCTGGCAAAGCTCCGAGTAAAGCCACAGTTTTGTCCTGGTATTACGAACTTAAGAGGGGAAGAGGGTCAGTTGAAGACGGCCTGACGATCACGAAAGAGAATTGGGTAAACTATTCCCGGATTGAGGCAAGCCTAGCCATCAGATCATCAATGGTTAGAACAATCTTGCATGAACAACTGCTATAACTCAGGAAGGTTTCATCAAGCTAGATCCCGATAGAAAAATAGAAGAAGCATCCGAAGACCGGAACAAAAGTTTATGGCATCCTGACAACACCCTACCACATGCCGCCGTTAAGACAGCCGAGTTTTTCTGTGAAAATCGGGTCAATAGTTGACGCATTTCCCCTATTCTCCAGATTTGGCACCTTGCAATTTCTTTTTGTTCCCCACAATGAAAAGGGGGCTCCATTTCGACAGCGACCATGATATCCTAGCAGCGTACAACAACTACATTTTGAAACTCACTGCTCAGGACTGAAAAAAATTCATAATGAAACTTTGCATAGAAGCCAAGAGAGGGTACGTCAAAAAGTGCTAAAAGAATGGTCTTCGTAAGATACGTACAGCATTCCCTAGCTAAATTTTTGATGAATTGTGTCGCGTTGATTGCGTCACGTGATTCTTTCCTCACTAATGAAGTCATCTATCAAGCCGTTGTATGAATTTTCTACAACGCGAATTTCAAAAAGGTATTTTTATGATTAAGGATATAGCGGAAAATATGGGCTGTAGAACTTCAGAATCGCCATATATTTCTTTTCATTATCGTTTCTTAGAGTTGGACAATCTTCGGTTCATTGGGTTTCTTTATATTACGATTCTCTTATTTCAAGAACGAACGAGACGCATATCTTGTTTTGATTTTTGTGATTACTTTGCATAAAAGTTTCACGAATTTATTTTGAGGATAGTAAAATTAAAGATTAATATATGTAGTTTGGAAGATTGTTTTCCATTCCGCTGTTAAATTGATATCTTGTTTGAATCGCTACTTCATCCAATCTAAGTGAAAAATTGATTTAAAAAAATAGACGGAGATTTCTGGTAATGTTTACATTAATCCGTAAATACATGCTTATTGTGTGGTATGATATTCGAGAAATAAATTCAAGATGTTGGATGAAGAACAATATCAATTCGTGTTTGAAGAAGAATACGTATAAATCTTAAATTTTATTATGAATGAGCTAAATTTATGAATTTTTTTACGAGAAACAAACTGTTAGGTCTATTATGGGTATAAACCTTCTCTCATGTCAGGGATGTTACAAATCTGATCTTATCCGATTTTAATATTCTAATAGAAATAAGCGACTAATTTATTAAACACTATCTGGAATTTGTGCTTGAAACTTTTATATAATTCCAAGGTGATGCCTACGTTGAGCTAGCTCGGAATGAAAGTGATCTCCGTAATGATACTTTAAGCTGTGCTCGGGGCGAAGAAAAGCAGCAGCGGCGAATCATGCACCTCATCTAAAAGAAGATTAGTACGAGTAAAGGAAACGCAAAATTCTATATGTGCGCTTAATGTTTAATGACAGTGAAACGAAATTTAAGAAAGATAATCACTGTTTGCACGTAAGCAGGCAAGGTAAACCTTTCAAATAGAAAAGCAAGCTGCTTCTGAGAAGATGCACTTCCGTTTTGGTTTATTTACACAATTAAATTCTAAATTCCCATTTTCTGCGTTTTTTTAGCATTCATTGTCAGTAAACTTGGGTAAGTAGTTCGAAAATTTTTGCCTTTTGGCCGTTTTTATAATGAAAAACCTGCATAGAAGTCCAATATTTTGTACCAAGTTCATTGTTTAAGGTACTGTAAGAGGATAAAAAGTTAAGTACAAGGTCAAATAAATTAGAAAGAGTTTGAGATATCATGTAAACGGACTTCATATCTTCGTGAAATTATAAATCAGTAATTAAATTTCGTTTATCATTTTCTCTCGTGTTTAAACTTTTTTCTTGTTAATTTCTTTCTTTGTCCAAGAAATGTGTTCAGCCTATAGAGATATACCAAGATTTCAGTATTGTCAAGTGAATGAAGTTTCAAAGAGAAGTAAGGATCCGTTATACCCTCCTCATAAAATATGTTGTGCTGACTGGATTCTAATAAAGATGCCTAATTTGCGATTATTTCAATTTATGAGGAAAAGTAATTTTATTTCAAGTGCATGATATTTTTGGAAATAACTGTTAATTTATGAATTGTCAGCGATTAAGCGATTAAATAAGAACACCTCCAATGTGCACAAAGAGTTTAATGATCCAGATGTACATTTCGAGGGCTACGCCTCCTTCATCAATGAGTGAATAACAAAAGAGGAACACAGAATTTATAATTGCCATAGGAACAATTAGTCCAATCAGTGGACTTTACAAAACATAAATCATGACAATTCTACTGATTGGCTATTTGTTCTTGCTGTAATTATAAGTTTTGTGTTCTTCTTTTGTTATTCACTAAATACTGAAGAAGGCATAGCCCTGGAAATGAACATTTGAATCGTTTAACTATTTTTTGGGAGGGGGGGTTAATCTCCAAAGTGTTGCGTCCGCAGTATTTGGCTTATCGTCTTCTTCTTCTTCTCCTTTAAATTCGCAGTTTGAATTGTTCCCGTTCTGCAACTACGCATGAAACTGATCCGTCCATCTGCGATGAGGCTTTCCTATATCTTGTGCCTCGGGGTTTATAATTGAGTATTTTCCGTGGTAAGCGGTATTTTGGCATACTATGAACACGTTGTCTCCATTTACAAGTATGATGATACCTTTTCACGAGAATTGCTCTGTCGAAACACGTTTAGAGTGTGCAACCGCGAAGGTATCGCCCAGAGAGCGGAAAGCAGTTGTTCTATGACGTAGGATCCAATACGTGGATGAGTTAGTTTTGAAATTACATAATGTATCCTAATTTTTAATTCCTTTCTCATTTGTTTTCTAAAATTTCCATTTAAAATTCCATTTAATTGGTTTTATTTCATTAAAATATCTTGTACATCTTTTCGATAATCATCTAAGGATATGTGGCTTCCTAGAGATACAAAATCCTTTACTTGTTCTGTTGTTTTGTTTTTAATTGATATTTTGACTCGTCGTGCTATTGTGAATTATCAAAGGGAGGAAGAAAAACAGTTTAAATAATAACCATTTTATTAGAATAAGGATCGTTTTTTTTTTCTTTTTTTTTTCTTTTGAAAGGGAAGAGCATCTGTAGTTGGATAAATTAAGGAAATGGCGCAGAAGGAAATTCCTGTTGCAAGTATTTCGATATTACTTGATTGAAATATCACTGCAACAAATTCCAACATCCTCTTAACTCCAGAAAAGAAATCGTTAAACTGTTATCTGTGTGAGTTATCTTGCAATACATTCTCTTTACTTTTTTTAGTTCTCCTTTTTCCCTTCTCCCTCCTTATGTGAGATATTTGAAATTCCGTCCAGTGTGCCAGTGCCTGTCTTTCTCGGTGGAAACAAATGACCATCTGGAGACGAGTGCGTAGCAGAGGCTGAGGAGAAGGAGAAACTGAAGCGATCATTACTGGCATCGGATCCGAGGCAAAGAATCGAGTGGAGACGACGACGAAGACGGCGGTGGCGGTGAGGGGAGACCGGAGGGAGGAGACGGAAATGAGCTCTTGCTCCTACCGATAAGGTAGGATGGAGATAAAAAAAAAAAAAAGAAGGAACCTTGCTCGACTCGGAAAGAACTGGATGGGCAACGAATGTGAAGAGATCGCAAAAAGAAGAAAGTGGTTGGTTGGTTGGTTCGAGAGGGTCGGTGGGCGTACGCCGCTGCATGTAAAAGATAGCCGCCAATTTCTCTGGGCGTAATTCCCCCTGGAATGGTCAGAGTGGTCGTCAGTTTTCTAGTGTTGGGAGTGGGGTTAGTCAGTGTTGCTAAGATCGCGATCGAATAGGACCATGCTTCTGCGCATGGGTTGTCAAGGAAAGGGAAATAGCAGATACCGAGGTGGAAGAGGAAAAAGGAGATGACGATGGATTGTTGATGAGTAATAATAAGAGAGAGACAGATCCACTTACCTCCTCTATCTGGCGGCGAGATCATTCGTGTGCGTCATTCTGTCTGTGTGCCTGTCACGGTGATTCTGCAAATGTAATTTCTAAGCTAGGAGTGAGAGAGAGAGAGCGGGGGAGAAAACGAGGGAACTATGACGACTTGAATATTAATTAAAAATTATGTTATAAGTTTTCTTCTTTTAGTTTTTAATAACGAAACTAGGAAAAAGTTTTTTGCAAATGAAATTCGTAAAAAAGAAAAATGAGCTGTTTTATTAAAATACTTAAATAAGAATTCCCGAGAAAATTGTGTCCCTATGTCGTATTTTCATGTTTAATATGTACTTAAAAGTTTTTTCTTTTCTCTCTGTCTGTCTCTCTGTCTCTCTCTCTCTCTTTCTCTCTCTCTCTCTCAGCATTTCGTTTACGTATTTGAATTCTCTACAAATAAAATATTAATAATAAAACAAGCTCTACGAGTATCTTAAACAATTTTTACATCTAGTTATTATTAAACTTACATTTAAAGGTAATCAGCGTTAGCCTTCTTAAATGAAAGCTCCTATGACTAAAGAATGGCCCTATTCCAAAGTGTTGCTGCAATGTTGGCAGTGTAGAACTGTCCAAAATATCACGGTATTTTCAGAAGTGGAACAACTTTATTGAGGCTTTACAGTACAACATGATACAAATTGAAGTTTCGCATGACATCTATTCCCCATTTTTTCAAGTGTGCATAAGAGCACTTGAAAATGAGCTCCATACTAATAATCATTATTTGTTTCTTACGTTTATTAACTTAACCTGCTTGTGAATTAGGGGTTTCACTTTTATGTTGTTCCATTCTACAGTATTTGCTCATTATTTTGTTCAGTTTGACTTCTCACCCCATGTTGAATTTATTCTTTAAATTTAATTTGCATATAAATTTCTTATAACTGATATCAAACTTCTGGTCCAATGCCGTAAATTGTAAGCATTTCCAAAATTTATAACCGATTTCAAGAATAAGACTGTTAATCCTGGGGTTAAGAAAGTTAAGAAATTTGCGAAACGCAAGTAGATGGACCTTGAAATTCGATATCTGTTCAGAAAACTTTCTTCCATAGAACTTAAGGTTATAATTTATAGTTTAGATTTAAGTAGTTCCTTTTATTCCCTTCTTATGGAAGAGAGGTCTTTCAATTTTTGTTAGTTCTATTCCACAGTATTACAAAAAAAAAAACGTTGAATACTTATATAATTAAAGCAAGTGTGTTTTTTTTTTTGAATAGATTTTTTTCCCTTTAAAGTCGAGCAAATGACAACGTCGATGACCGCTTATGGCTGAATCGCTCCATCTAATGATTGTTAATTTTAATTTCATAAGCTCTCAGACCGGTCAACACTTAAATTGCAACGAAACTACGGCTTCATGTGTTTTGCCCATTTAAAAATATAAATTTCACACACCCATTTGTAAGCCATTTTCAGCTATTTATGATGTGATATTGTTAGACATTTAATAGCGAATAGGGATGTGAGAATTAAAATTTGTCTCGAATATATATTTATAGGGCACACATTATGAAAAAATATGGAACACGCTTTTTATAATTCAACCATTTTAAATTCAGTAGTAAACTTTACAGTCTGATGTTAGACAAATTCTGTGTCTGCCCATAACTGAATTTGGTTATAAGAGCAAATATTATTATTTACTGATATTGAACACATTAAGTATAAGAGCACAACGTAAGTATGTTTGTCCGGTTTAAAAAAGTAACTTGGAAGTAAGTTATAAAGTTGAAATTTAACACACAGCTATGTAATACTACCACAATGACGGAAAAAATCTAAAACTGGAGATAAGCCTCTTAAAACGTAGAAATTAATAATCTTGGTTTATTTTATTCGCTTACATGTGTGAACAATCAGTTGGTCGTGTTTATATGTTGCGTCAACAATGGTTGGTGAAATTAATGCATGCCGCAGGGACGTAAAAGACAGGCTCCGGCACAAAACTCTTGTAAAGACAGGCTTGGCAATGAAAAGTCACCTGAGAAGTTACAGATAATATTATCTAAACATATTAGAACATTAAAAAGATCTCAACTGATTATGTGCGAGAGCAGTCTTTCAGCATAAACAACACATTCAGGACATGATTCTACGCTCTCTGACTGAATACAACTCTATTGAAACGGTTGCATGTTGATGAGGGATGCTGAAGACGCTGTAAACAGTTCCTCAATTCTATCAATACAGAAATACTCTACATGATCAAAAGAGTTGGTACATCCCTGTGAACATCTGGGATGTTTCTCCTGGACTGGACAGGGTCCGCTCATCAAGGTGGACGGAAACCTCAATGCTGAATAGAGCAACAAAGATAGAGCAACAGGTGTCCCAACTCCTTTGATCATGTAGTGTAATTCAATACTCATAACATCCTTTCTTTGATATTCTAAAATGTTAAGGATGTACATTATTTTCCATCAAAAGAACAAGAAGCTCGATCTCTTTAATTTTGCTTTAGTATATCACACTACAGTATTTGCCCCTGTTAAAGTTGTTAAATTCCTGGTGATTTTCCTTTCATATAACTTATCTTGGGACGCCCACGTTAATTTTCTGGCCTCTACCGTAAATTACTGCCTTGGTCTTTTCTCACGACTTCATTATTTACCAAAAAACATTTTCCTTCTTCTTTATTTTGCCCTTATTCAATCTTTCCTCATATACGGTATTCAATTTTGGGGAACTACCACAAAACTAATTTAAAGCGCTTATATTGTATCCAGAAATGGTTTGTCCGCATTCTTTTCAAATTTAAAAAATACGATCCAGTTTCGCATCTATTCCCCATAACAGGCATTACTTCTATTTACTATTTACATTCTTTTCATCTCTCTCTCTTTATTTTTAAAGCATTAAATAACAAACTTATCTCTTCGCTCCTAAACCCACTAACCTAGATCTGTTTAATATACCTGTGTGTATTTATTGTATAATCCACCAGGGACCTAAAATGTCGGCCTTGAGCCATACTGGCCCTGGTCAGATTCTGTAAGAATTTTTTTTTCTATCAATAAATAAAAAAATAAATAAATATGTCGAATTTTCTTGGGCGAACCCAATTGGACACAAAATTCCAGTGCGAGCACTTTAAAGAATTCATTTCGTTTTTCCAAAGTGAATACACTGTCATATCAATGAATTATGACCAGCACCCCTTCAAGGCACACCCATGGTTCGCCCCAACAACGATTACACATCGCAAAATTTACATTACAGGCTGAGAAAGCTTTAAAGCTGGTGCGTCAAACGCAGGTGCACGAGCCTTAAGATAGGTAAATGTCTGGATTTAACAGACATCCAAAAAGGGATGATAATAAGCTATCGCAGCAAGGGTGGCACACCATCTCCGAAACGGCGCGATTTCTGAACTGTTCACGGTCCGCTGTAGTGAAGGTGTACAAAGAGTGGACAGCAGTGACAGAAATCGCGTCCCAACGCCGTCACTGTAAAGGGTCACGAGCCATCGACCAAGGGGATGAGCGGCGCCTACGACGACTCGTAAAAGGTGACAGGAGAGCCACAGTCCATCAACCGACCACCAGATTCAACAGTGGTGCCAACAGACGTGTATCCGCAATTACCATTGAATGCACGTGACATGCTACGGATGGGCCTGAACAGTCGATGCATGGTTGCTGCACCCATGTTGACCAGGAGTCATCGTCATCGACGCCTAGACTTTGCACGTGAGCACCGCCATTGGACCACAGATGAGTGGGTTAAGGTCGCCTTCTCCGACGAGTCAAGGTTTTTGCTACATAAGGTTGACGGGCGATGGCGAGTGCGTCGTGAACGCCATGAAAAGAGACTGCTGGAAGCTATTGTGGGCCGGAAACAGGCTGGTAAGGGTAATGTGCATGTGTGGGGGACCTCCTGTTGGAAGCAGTTACGTCCACTGATTCGTCTAGAGGGCAATTTGAATGCCAGTGGCTATCTGTCAATCGTAGCGGACCAGGTGCACCCGTACATGTTCACGATGATCCCCCAATATGATGGTGTGTTCCAGCAGGACAATGTACCCTGTCACAAAGCATGTCTCCTTCTGGATTGGTTCGAGGAACATTGGTTCGAACATTGCTCCCTTGGCCTGCTAATTCGCCGGACATCAATCCAATCGAACATCTGTGGGAGCACCTTGATCGCCATGTACGGCAGCAGGACCCTCCATCTATGACTCTCGAAGCTCTGTGGACAGCGCTTCAAGCGGAATGGACTGCCATACCATCGGACACATAACGCACACTTCTTGCGTCCATGCCACGACGCCTAGCAGCAGTTATAGCGGCGAGGGTGGCTACTCCCATTACTAAACAGGTGGTCATAATTCAGTGATATGACATTGTATATACTTTATTGAAGATTTTTCATTTATATTCAAATTCAGATACTGCAAAATTTCATCATACAGCCAGCCCGAGCAACGACGGGCTTATCAGCTAGCAAACAATGAATTAAGAACAAACATTGGGTGTTTAAAAAATAAAATGGTCGGTGCCAGATTACTTAATAATATTGAAATGTAAAAATTTGATATATACAAATAATTCAGCTATTATTTGTAAAGGATGTGCCTTAAAAGGTAACTTAGTTTCGTATCTGCAGTCCGGAGCATTGAATCATGAAAATGTTTTTAGATGCAACAAAACCATTTATTTATTTATCGATCGACGAATCTACAGAATCATGTACTTCTATAATACCGAATAATAATAATTAGGTCTTATAATAACTAAAGTAAGAAATATAAGCACGGGTATCAAGTCTCTCGATATGTTGAGTAAATACAGCGTCTATGCTTAAGGTGCGTCTCCTTACTCGCGTCTGTGCTCACAATCGAATGTGGAAACAAAAACACGGCACGCGCAAGCTTTTCGCAGTATCTAAAATCGCAATAAGAGTGTATTTTGTATGACGAAAAATTAAAACTACTGCATCCGTAATGGTTGTTGCATCAGCCGTAACACTTTTTTTGGGTAAGAACATTTTTCTTAAGTATAGAGAGGAAAGAATCTGTAGAAATAAATTAAGCACTTGAAAACACATAGAAATTCAACAAACGCAATAAATTTTAAATAAGATGAAGACTTCAAAAAGCATCAAAAGATCTAAACGTTTCAAAATAATAAATTATGAATTAAATTGTGAGTAATAAAATACATTTGTTGTAACGGAAAAGAGTTTATTCCAGTACACTAGGATTCATTAGTCTTCATTCAAAACATTGAAAGCAAAATGTTAGGCCATTACACGAATTGCCTAGGTAAGACAGCGAATTTTAGAGGCGCTATCTGTTACTACACTTTCAATATATTTTTTAATATCTCAAGTGACTTTTCAGACAACAATGATCAAGTGGCTTTTCAGTTCCCACGCGAGATTCAAGCCGGTGCCAACAATGCTGAAACATGAAACAACATTGTTTCCGTAACGCTTTTTGGTGTAGTGTTTTGCATCACGTTTTTTGTATAATAATGTCCAGCCTTAAAACATTATCATGTTAACATAAGTAAACTATGAGAATGAAACAAGAGAAAAGATCAGAAATGAAAAAGGAGTACAAGAATTATGTTATTTGGCCGTTGAACAAGAGAGATTCTAAAATAAGAAATTTACTTTTTATAAGCAGCTAAGTAAGTGCATAGATAAGGAGTTGCTTATAGGAGAGCACTGAAGTGGCATTTTTCTTCATTTATTGGTTAGTAGCTACGATAAATGACTTTAAAAGAAAGGGAGAAAGGAGTCGACAGAGGTTGAAGAGGTCTTCCTTCCCTTACTTTTCTTGGCAACATTTTGCTGTCAAAATTTTCATCATAAATTTTTCACGTGAGATTTTTTTTTTTTTTTAATTTTCAGAAAGTTTTTTTGAGCGAAGAATGCAATTTCTAAGAATCGGTTGAGAAACACAATTTAAGTTTAAAAAACGCTTCGCTCTTCTTTTTCTTCGTACATTCCTTCGTTTTTTCTCTTCTTCTAGCACACAACTTTTACTTAATTTAGTATCAAAACAGCGATCCTTGGAAGTTTCCAAAGGATTTTAAAGTAATGTTTCTTTTCTTTCTAATAATTGCTGATTTTTTAATTATGGTTTGCATAATAGATTGGATGTATAATGAAAAAGAAACTGTTTTTTTTATTTAAATTCGTATTTCTTTGGATAGTATTCCTCTACGAATTCGTATTATTATTAAACTATATTTCATTTAATGGAAATTCATTTCTTTATATTTGTCACTCTTTTTTTTTATCTCGAGATAGTAATTACTTTTAGAGTTACCATGATCTGCGACATATTTGTTTCTATACTTAAAAAAGGCATTTGGATTAATATTTTGGAAGTAGAAGGAAAAAAAAAAAAAGAGTTCAATTTAATATTATGAAAAGAGTAAAAAATAATATTTGTACTCCAAAGTAATTTAATTTGATCAAGAGAGGAAAACATTAATTTTTCTATGAATCAAGGGAAAAAAATATAATGGCGATTAAATTGAAAATAATAAAGTTTTAGAGGGGCAAAGTGTATACACAGGAGGATTCATTTCTACTTTTTTTGCTATATCCCATTACACTTCTCTCACAGAAAAATTAAATATTTGGTTTTCTGTCCGAGAAGATTTAATTTCTCTATTTGGTTGACTGCTAAGCCGTGTGCGCTGCGCTTGCGAATTTCATCGTCGGAATGGAAACTGCTGTTAACCTCACAGATTAAAAAGAATTAAAGATTAAAGAATAAAGATTAAACTGTCCACTCATAAAAAGAATTATTGTATGTTCAGACAAGACTTACATTGTATTTTCTCGTTATTTTTTCATGGTCATTCACAATGACAAGACTTTCCTCCAACTTATTTCTTTTCTCCGTAAGCTATATTTTTATTATACTTCAGATAGTACTAAATAGTATAGTAATAAGCCGAAATGTAAGAGCATACACATGTATTATCCGCGTACGTTGTACGTTATCATAGTATTAATTTTCGGACACTCTTCCATCCGACGTCAAAATAAAGAAATCAAAGTCAAAGTTAAAAAGTGATAGAGTAGTCAAAAAGTACTGGAATTATGGTACAACATCTAACAGAGGGCATATGGTGATGTTTACCTAACTACTCTCAAATTACGACCCTTACAACATACAGTCGTACAGTGATGAGAGGATTGTTTTTCTCGGTGAAAAATAGCCTCACAGCAAGCGGTTCCATTATCGTTACGCATCCTCCGAACTGCATTACACAATATCTGCAAAACTTGCACGTAGGAATGACCAGTAACATTCTGTTCAGGTGGTTTTAACTCACGGCACTCCAAACCGTCGATATCAAAGAATGCAAAGAGCATCATCCCCTTTTCTTTGGATCTGATTAAACGTGACTTCTTTGCAATGTTAGGAGACGATGCTCTGGGGCATTCTGATGACTGCATTTTCGTCTCCGAGGCATATTTTTCTAATTTGCATATGACATATTGAAACATTACGCCAAGTGGTCAACTCGCATATAATTGGAACGGAACAGAATATGTTGTACCGTAAGCTGGCAGAAGATCTGTGGCAACTGCGAGCAGAGGAACGCTATCTTAGCTCTCATTCTCGTCTGTACATGAATTCGACGAATTTTTGACTCCTTCCTACATACAGAAAAGAACTGAAGTTAATTCTGATACACTTACAAAACTGAAAGAGCGGGACTAAAGAATTTTTCTTAGATCTCTGCTTGTAAATTCCACTTTGTCATTGACTCAAATCAAATAAATTTACTTTGAGGATTTTGATCAGCTCTCGGGGCTATTGATCGCCTTAATAAATGCTAGGATACCGAATGACTTGAGTTAATTTGATATTTATTATTAAAAAAAAACCAAAAAAACAATAAAAAGGCAATGCTACATGCGTTGACAAATATGGTGCACAACCTGTTCCTTAATGTACCTTTTTTGAAACGCTTTTTCAAATACGCAAACAAAATATATTGTGCACATCTAGAGCACAGGAACTTTCCAACCATATAAGTTTTATGCGTATTCGTCCACGTTAACAGAGGTAAAAGTGCATGACAAAAAATGTGTTGCCGTATTTATATAGAGATTTAGTACTCAGAGCCTTACGCAAGAATTTTTAGTAGCCAGCAGACTGTCATTTGCGAGAAGCCTTACCACAGGCCTGGTTTATGAGGTTTAGTAAAATGGAATTCAAGAAAGTTAATTTTGGTTTTGTGGCTATACCGGTATTTGTTTTTAAATATTAAAGGTATTGGCAGAGTTTACTTGAAAGAAATCAACGTACTTTGTTCAAGGCTGTGACTAAACTTCTCCATTATTCAAGGGAGTCAATGACATGGTATAAAGACTTCAGTCTCATTTATTTAGGGCTCTTTTTTTTTTAAAAAAAAAAGCTTGTCCTATTTAAATGATACACTCTAAAAGATAGCCTCCTTGTTGATCTGGCACAGATTCCGGGAGTTCTCGGATTCTTGCAAAGTTATCGTCTAGAAGTCACTGTTGAGTTGCGAGAAATTTGCTTTTCAAAGTGGTAAATGCAAAACTCCGACCAGTTTTGCTTAAGTACAAACGCATATCGTTCCGACCACCTTCGTCTTCGTTAATATGCAGAATCTTTGGCTTCAATGCAACAAACGATTTGCAAGCAGTTTTTCATTTTTGATAAAACATGTATAGGGCTCTTGTAACATGATGAAACCACCTGCAGTCGTTCCAATCTTAAATAAGTTTGCCTTCTTTTAGGTGCCTCTCTTAGTAAAGGAACACACACAGCATGTTTTACTAAGTGTATATGAATTTTAAGTATAAAAAAAAGTGTTTTTTAAAAAAAGAGGAGTCGTCAATTTTTAATTGATGCAAACCATAAACAAAACTGCCTTGTAAGTTTTGTTTTATCCCCTGAGTTTAAAGAGCAATTTTGCAGACGAGTTGCTTTGAGTGCTTAAGTAAGACGCTGCAGTTTTAAAAATAAATTTTCTTTGTAAAGTGTAGTTTATACATTCACTCTTAACTCGTTCAATTTTTAAGCTTTCTAGTAAGAACCGGCTTTCCACCTGTTAATACTTCCTTTCTGTAAACTTTTAAAGCCCCTTATGATACAGCATAGAATTTAAGGTTCTTTGGCATAACTCATTTAAGTTCATAATTCATCGTTTGGCAAAATCTAGTAAGTCTCGTCGCCGGAAGGAAGACTGGCCCTCCGAGGAAATTGAACAAGGAATTAACAAGACATTCTCTCTCCCCCCCCCCCCGGGACTCAAAAAAGTAATAATTGCTGCTTAGACACGAAATACGTTTCTAAGTTTTGCTTACTTTATCCGGTTTATTACGATATAAATATTACATTATCGACATTTTTATATGAGCACTGGAGCATTATTTATAATCCGCAAGATAATAGCTTTTGCTTAGATTTCTAAAGCGGAACATACCATGTTCTAGTTAAGCTCTATGCTATTGCAAATATCCTGCGATTAAATAAGATTACTTATATGAAAAAAAATCATCTATTTTCATATTGGGCTGTCGGAAAAGTCAAGAGGTTATTTTACTGTTTTTCAAAGATCATTTATTTATATAAAGAATAAAAATTAATCAATGATATATTGCACACTTTTGTCGGTGACCTTTTGCCATCTTTCAGTGAGAAGCTGCAAATTCCTCGTTCATAGAAGGACCTGTATTTGTCGATGAAAAACCGAACAAAGTGCTGATTTACAGCCTCATCTGAATTAACGTTATTATCACTCAAGGAGCTTTGAAGAGAGCGAAACGAGTAGACGTCTGACGCGCAAGGTACAGGTGAATAGGGTGGGTATGGCAATACATCCCAACCAAGCTCCAATAATTTTTGACGGATGATAAAAGTTGTGTGGTCTCGCGTTGATTTGTTTCTTATTCTTGATACATACTTGTAGAAGTTGCGATTACTTTTTTTTTATTTTAATGGAATTCAGTACATCCATCCAGAGGCCGACGAGTTGGGTCCCTGGATGAACTTGGATTGACGACTGCTGTATGATGGTCGCAGCAGCCGGGGGTGGAGGAGTGAAGATCGTGTGTCACTGATGGATCGCCCATCTAGTGTGTAGCCGTGCCTGGAACTCATTGTGTCCAGTGAAAGCCCACCAGGCCACGGCCTCCCCCCCCCCCGTTGGATTTTATCTTTCAATTTCAAATTTTACCCTACTTCAATTTGTTGAATTTTATCTTTTGGTTTTTATTTTGATTTTTATTTTTATTCTTTAAGTGCTTGTGACCTTTTATGAGAGTATCCCTCTCCCAGACAACCCTCTGGGGAGGCCTCTCCCAACCTTCCCCACCTGTGAGCTTTTCTTTGAACCATGGATTGCATGGTTCCGGCAATCGCACATCTTATCTTCATCATTGTCTTTCATCTATGTTAGTTTAGCAATTACAAAATGATTATAAAAGTTCGATGCGCTGTTTTGTTATAATGGGATATAATCATTATTTTTTCCTGTATATTAATCTCCTTGATTTTTATATTTACTTTTAGTATTCAATACACTTTTTAAAAAAATAGTTTTTTAAAAGCAATTGTCTGATCTGGCTAGCGGAACCGTAAAAATGTGTTTTTTTTCCTTCTTGCGATCAGTTCAGTCGGTTGAAGGCTCGCCAGAGGATCATTACCTAAATTGAGCTGCTTTGTTAACCGTGACTCTGCAAACAAAGCTAGATAAAGGCGGCAACGTCATGAGTCACTCGCAGAAGCAACCATCGAAATTATAGACGATACTCGATTAGGGAAGACGGTAAAAAAGAATGGCAAATACAGAAGGAGAGAATAGAAGGAAAACAGAAGAGAGCCAAAAGGAGATAGAGAGAGAATATAAAAAGTGAGACAAGTTAAGATGTCTGAAGAGGAAGAGAATACACACAACGCACTTAATTTTTGTCTACTTAGCTAATTTGTTGTCTGTCTACACGGGAAACTTCTTTGCTCTAAATTCTTTACAATAGCGTTGATACCTTCAACTTAAATAATATTATTAAAAAGAAATTATGCGGGTGAAAATTATTAGTAGATTATTGCCTCCTATGATGGAGTAATGCCGAGACACATCAGGCTAATAAACTAGATTTACCGTATCTTTCTTGGGGTCCTTTATTTAAGCATCAAAACTTTTGGATTTTTCAAACAACGTATGCTGTATCGTTAAGTAAAAGTTATCCTGTCAATCATATAATTGAAAGCTGACAACATTTGGAACATTGATAGGCAAATTAAGACTACTACGGCATATCAGAAACTACTGGATGCCTACAAAACATTGGAAATTCGGAAAAAGGACCCAAAATTTTTGTTAAACGTGGATAACGCCCCCCCAAAGTGATTTAAAATTTCTCAGTGTGTTTAAACATAGTCATAACTGACTTGTGAATGACATTATCAACACCAAATTTCCATCTTCTTTCTAATTGGTTGTTTGGCTTGATTTTGGCATAATTTCTGTTGTTCCTGATTGGTCACTCTACTGTATAAGGTTTGGTCCATTTAAGTGTAGACATGGAAATATCTCGAAAACAAAGCATTTTACGAAAAAATAATGTTCAAAATCAAAAGTGAATTACTTCGCGGGGGGAATTCATTAGCCAAAAATTATTAGCCAAAAAATTAGCCCCCCCCCCCCTTTGAAATCTTAAATAGGAACGCCTATTTTTAATGGTATATTCAGATTGTACACAATATCGGAGAAATGTTTTACTCTTGGTGTTTTTTCAATTGATCCAACCGTTTAGGAGATAGAGGCCTTCAAAGTGTGGAACTTTTAAAGTTATGAACCCAATTTTATCAATGAAGGTAGAGATAGAGAGTGGGTCATACAGACATTCATATTCTATTTTTTAATGAATGGTCTTTAATAATCCGAAGTCAAAATTTCAAAAATCCAATATTTTTCAATACACACTTACAGTCTCTGCCTCCTTAGGACTGCTGCCCCAAGTCTTTGCTTGTGCACTAAAAAATTTTGAATTTTTGAAATTCTGACTTAGGATTCTTAAAGACCGTGAAAAAGTAGAATAGGAATGTCTGCAAGACCCACCCTCTATCTCTTTGTCTTCATCGATAAAATTGGGTTCCACACTTTCAGGGCCTCTATCTCCTAAACGGTTGGATCAATTGAAAAAACAGCAACAAGAAAACATTTCTCGAATATTGTGTACAATCTGAATATACTATTAAAATAAGGATTCCTATTTAAGATTTCAAAGTTACCCCCTCCCCTCACGAGGGAGGGAGGGGGCTAATTTTTTGGCTAATGAATTTTCCCAGCGAAATAATTCCCTTTTGATTTTACAGATTTTTTTTGTAGAATGCTTTGTTTTCGACATATATCCATGATTACACTTAAATGGACCAACCTGTATATTACTTTTTTACCATTTGCTCTGTATTCCTCTGATTGATCACTACAAAATAGTCGAAATGCGCATACGGGGCAATAAATTGTTGTAGACAAGAGCAATATCCATAGTTTCTCGATTGGTTTTGTTATTCAGTCTGCTGTTAACAGATATCAATCCGACCTCTCTAAGATGTATTAATAGCAACACATGACGAAATTTCGATTTTGAAAAAGTATTCTGAAAAAACAAAGCTAGGATTCTAATGGATGAAATTATCTGAAACTTTGAGCCGAAATCAAATTTAGATAGCAAGTTTTCAAATTTCCTGAATATTAAAATTGGCATATTTGACGATGGCTTAAAGCTGCGACCAGACGTAAAAAAGAATAAGAGCAATTCGATTTTGTTGGAATTAAAACTAAAATGTTTTTATTTTTAGAGAAGATATTTTTTATTAAGGCATAGAATAGTGATGTGATTTTTTTTCTTTCGATTGTTATTCTCCATCTTTTATCGTGTTTTTCATTCCTTTATTTGTTTAAGATATTTGTCTTGCGTTTCCCTTCAAAGTTAAATGCAGTTTACCTTCGGGTGTATAGATAAGTGTTTATGAAGGAGAGCTTCATGGATCGGTTCCTTGCACTTTTGCCTCAACTTTTCTTCGAAAAACAAAGACCGAACGTGGATTAATTCCAGAAACTTGCATGAAAGCAAATCCAAGAACTCCCTCCAGATTTCCGGTACGAGTCGATGGTTTATCCTTTGCCAGTCTCTAAAGGCACGTGCGATAAAACCACGCGAAGAAAGAAATTTTGCCGCCAAAGAAGGGAACGTGTGCAGAAAAAAAGGAGAGAAACTTGCATAGGAAAAAGTTTCTTGGATATGCAATATGTTAGTGAGGTGAAATCCTTTCAACCACTTACATTTAAACTCTTGAACCATTTTAAGTTTACTGAAGTGCCTTCGTGTAGTTTTCAGTATTACTAAAAATTCAGTCTAGAATTTATATTGGGGCTATCATTTGTTTATATAATTTGAAATACTTTTTAATATTTATAGAATATAGGTTTTTTTAAGAAAATAAATAACGTTTTTAAATTAAGAAGCATTATGTTCATAAATAATGTCTCGTGATGCAAGAAGACATAGGAAAGTTCTTGAATTGTTTCTAAAGTAACTAAGACATAATACAAATGATATAATGCCAAAAGTTTTGGACAAATATTATAACAAATTAAATAAGAACAGAAACTACACAGTTCCACAAATGAGATTTTTAATCTGGAACCACGGATGTACATTGTCCTCTACATCAGCGTGCCCTCATTTATACGCTAAAACATTCTAAATTAAACTAGACTCACTATTTTCTTTAAATTTTACTGACGAAAACAAGGTGTCAAGTTTCAGGCGATACTTGGTCTATTGTATGCGTTTTTCGTATGTTAGCAATGAAGCCGGAAAACTGGAAATATTTCATGCTATTTGCTTTTAAATCCACTGCATTCAAAACTGCAGTGTGTTAATACTATTTGATTTGGCTTCAGTGAATTCTTCTAAGTGCTTTGTTTTTGAAATTCATCGATGACTTCTTTTCTATAGAATTTAATTACTTCATTTAAAAATTACATAAGGTTTTAATAGGCATATTTCCTAGACTTGTAATTAATGTTTTGGTTTAATTTCCGTAATAAATCCTTACAGGCAGCTTTCACTTCGTCGAAAATTTAGCCAGGTACTTTCGCATGACTACAGACGTGTAGTGCAGGAAAGCTCAATAGGAAGCGGCTCTTTTTCTGCTTAAAAGCTTTGGACATTTTAAGCAGGTATGCTCTGAGATCTTAGAACCCCCTTCATTTTCTTCATTCCTTTTCATTTTTCGTTTAAAATCCTTAATTCTTCTCAGAATAAGCTTAATTTGTGGAAAGAAATGCCTGAGTGCGCTCTTGAATATAAGAAGGAAAATTATTCTCGCATCACGGATACTTTTGTTTTGGTCTTATTCTTTACAACCAAAATGCTATGTGAATTTATTTATTTTCTCTGAAGTAGTTTTCAATTTTTACAGAAAGTATCTTCATAGCAAAGACCTCGTGTCTGTTTTAAGCCTTTTGATGATGTTTTTCTCTATGTTTAGAATTAGGATATTGACATTGGGAAATACTATAGAATTTCATTTCTGATCAAATGTCATATGTGACCACTACCCCTAAAACTCCGATCCGTGTTTGAGAATTTGGGCTAAATTTTATAGCAATACAAAACTTACCTGGAAGAATCTGCATTCCAAATTCCACTCATTTACATACCTCTATTCCGTTTAGAGAGATGGTCCCCTCTAACCCCACCTCCGTAAATCCGACCTTAGTGAGTCAATCAAAGACAAACTAAATAATTAAATATCACATGCCCATTCCGATTTTCAACCTTCTACATCAAAAAAATGTAAACAGACGGACATAGAAAAATTATTATAAGTAGCTCCATTCTTCCGCTATTTAATAATTAATCCAAGTTTATTTCTCTTAGCACTCTTGTATGTCCAAAACAAAATAGAAAATTAATCCAAGAAAAGCAAGCTTACTGTGACGTTATTATTGACAAAATGTAATTCCTTTGTAATTTTGCTTAACTTAACGCTTCCTCTAAAGATATAGAAGATACATACAAAAAAACTAACCTTATGACATCGTAGATCCGGCAAGAGGTGAAAGAAAAGAAACTCCTCTTGCCCACAAAATTAGATCAGTTAATTCACAAAAGATGTTTACTGAGTGATCCAAAAGTTGCAGAAATTTTGAAAATACGATAAAATAAAAAAATCGCAAATTGTAATCAATAATCTGATGCAATTTGCACAAAAAGAAGTGGGAGTTTTTGTTAATTACGGATATCAGATTAATTACATTTCTGACCAAATGATGCCGTTGTGCATTGCGTACTTTGTAGAGCTACGGTATGTTTCGCACAAAAGAAATGGTTACATATGCTCAATAGAGGGCACCTTATTCATGAGAACATCTGTCGGATGAAGTAAGATACGGTGCACAGCATTAAAGAGCGTTTTAGTCGGTAATGAAGAAACATGTACCGGATATCAAAGAGGTTGGAGTTCTAGAAATTAAGGCGTCGACTACTAAGGTCATTTTGCGCCTTTTACACAAGTTATATCATTACGCAGCCCGGGACAAACACAAACATCCATGCCCACGGGGGATTCGAACCCATGCCCAGGCGGACTTGAGAACTAGAAAGCCTACGCCCTAGCCCTCTCGGCCATCTGGCCGGCCAAAGAGGTTGAAGATCTCTGCGCAAAGAGGCAACACATTCGGAAAGGAGCGATTGTTTACGATTCACTACCTTAGAAAAGTAACCCTTCTGGTAATAAATTATTTCGTTATGAAGAAATTCCACTTCTTTCTTGTGCATCTTTGTTCTTTATCCTTTAGCCTTGTCCGTCCGTAATTCGATTTTCTCGGAAAGTGAGAAAGATTTTAAAAATGTGTTTTCACCAATCGATAGATATGGGAAATGGCACGGACGAGTTCGAAGATGGTCGAAATCGGTACAATGCCGCGCGCTCTAATTGTGCTTTTATGATACCCCATAGAAATTTTCAATGCTAAGATTTAGTAAGTAGCATATCAAATCACTCGTAACAACGAGCCATAAACGAATATAACGTTATTAAGTATTCTTTAGCCAATTGATTAATTTAGTTTGAAGATGATCGAAATGGTTCACTGGCACGTGTTCTTAAGTAGCCATTATCCCTTAGAAATTTTCAAAGCCTAAAGTATGGCATGTAGTACATCAAAGAACTTGTAACGACGGGTCATGAATGAATATAACGAATATTAATAAGTTCGAAATGGTCGAAACTGGTTCAGTAGTACGTGATCTAATGACACAATAAAAGTATCATTGGAAATTTTCAATGCCAAAATATATCGTGTAATAAATCAATCAACTCCTAGCAACTAGTCAAGAAAAAATATCATGTGTAAGAGTATGCAGTGATGCAATATTGGTTCTCTATATCCGTTAAAAAGTAGTGTCGCCATTGTTGTCGCTCACTGCTCTTAGGCCTATTAATAATAATAATTCTCAGTAGGTGATGGAAACGAGAAGACTAACATTCTACGGATATCTAAAAAGAATGGATGAAAACAGATTGACAAAAACGTATTTTCAATTACTTCGATCAAAATCCTAAAATGCAAATGAACTGGTTCAAGGAAGTTAAGACTGACCTCGAGGAGTTGAGAATGACAGAGCAAAAGATAAACGACAGAGATGCATTTAGAAGAGGAGTTGAGGTATTTGGTGGTTTCCGAGAGAGGGTGAAGAAGAGGACAGGGACACTATGGACAGAAGAAAGGAGAAAGCAGCACAGCGAAAAAATGAAGCAGTACTGGATGGAGAGAGAGAGAGAGAGAGAGAGAGAGAGAGAGAGAGAGAGAGAGAGAGAGAAGAGGGAAATCATGAGTGTGGATTTATGTGGTCCTTAAGTGGCCAAATTCGAATGAAGAAGAAGAATTCTCAGTAGGTAATTGCTGTTAAGCCTGATGTTAATAATGTTAATAACTGCTAATTATTGGTGGGCTTATCATTAGGGTACGGATTTTAGGTGCAAACAATTACTTAAAAAAGATGTGTGGAAAGGTGGAAAAAGTTCTCAAAAAAGTTGAAAAGGTGGAAAAATTTTCACAATACCTAAAGATTGAAATTATAAAATCGTTATTAAAGAGCATCCATCAGGTACCCTAAAAGGTGGGTGCACCTAAAATCCGGACCCTACTTATCATTATCATTAGTTAATTGCTGCCTAGTGCAAATAGCTGTTAGGCCTAAAGTTATCAATAGGTGATAGTTATTAGACCTACTGTTATTACAATCTAATTGTTACAAATAACATGTAGTGGTTAGGCCTAATGTTATTAAGAGCTAATTCCTGTCATTAGCAAATTGCTGTTAGGCCTAATATTATCAAAAGTAAATTGTCATTAGGCCTAATGTATTAACAGCTAATTGTTATCAATAATAAATACTTGTTAGGCCTAACTAATATAATCAACAACTAATTGTTGTTAGGCCTAATGTTATTGAAAGGTAATTTCTAGCAATAGCAAATTGCAGTTAGGCGTAGTAAATTAACATCTAATTGTTGTCAATAGCAATTTAATTCTTAGGCCTAACTAATGTTATCAACAGTTACTTGTTGTTAGGCCTAAAGTTATCAAAAGCTAATTGCCATCTAAAGCAAATTGCTGTAGGCCTGATGTTATCAAAAGCAAATTGTCATTAGGCCTAAAATATTAACAACTAAGTATGTTTATTAGCAAATTGTCATTAGGCCTAAAATATTAACAGCTAATTGTGTTCAATAGCAAGTATTTGTTAGGACTAACTAATGTAATCAACAGCCAAGGTTGTTAAAAAGAAGGTGGCCTCTATCGGCCGATTTCTCTCAAAAGCACTCGCATTGCCTTCTGGGATTGTGACGTCACCTGGCAGGCGATCCGTCTCTTTTAACATAACAAAGCTGAGATAGCTGGAGTTCCATGTGCTTTTGCTAATAATAATCGCAATTATTTATTATTTTTAGTCCAATATTATAATCTAGAGTGGATTTATTATATTTCCATGCATTTATTCTTCTCATGGCAATAGATACGAGCACAATTTCATTAAATGAGCAACCCCCCCCCCTTCTTATAATGGTAAAAAGAGCACACTCGTATCGAGCAGAATTCCTGAGCAGGAGATGTGCTCTTGATATGAGTGTTAAAACGCAAAAATCCAACAGATTGCACTACGAGAAAATCGAAAGTTAAGAGAAAATTGAAACCTGAGAGAGAAGTTTAGAAAATAAAATATACACAAGACTCTTCGCTTTCATCTTCACTTCCTTCACTCGTACCAAGTAATTAAAACTGTTCAGTGACTTCAGATTCATTTGAAGACTCTGTAAACCACGTTGGGAAAAACGACGAGGTGGGATACGCTTTCACTCTCAAATTGTAATATGAGCAAAACGAAAGTGTTCGGTCAGACTCAAACAGAAAGCAATCGGGTATGTAGGCATTATTTTTGTTTTCTTCCTATCATATTTTTACAATTATACATTTATCGGCAGATGTTTTAATGCTGTACTAGCACTTAATGTTAAATGACTGAATACTGTAACAGGTTAATCGTTGAAGAATTGCTTTGACGAAGTAGCCTCGCTGTTGCAGTATTTGCTTTTGTATTTCAGTGCTAAATGTATATAAATAGGCCTGTTATTTGCAATCTCTGAATTTTAAACACATATTATTCCAATAAATTATTTATATAAAACCTTGGCATGGGTTTTTTTTCATTTATATTGGTGACAGATAGTAAAAATAGGCTGGAAAATAAGGGTCCCCCCGCTATTCCCTATTGTTTTCTATGGCGTTCGTCTGCTCCAACCTTCAAGTTGACGTCACACGTCAGCAGCCAATGACCATCGATCACCCCAATAGAGGCCACCTTCTCTTTAACAACCTTGATCAACAGCTAATTGTTGTTAGGCCTAATGTTATTGAAAGGTAATTTCTAGCAATAGCAAATTGCAGTTAGGCCTAACGTCATTGAAAGGTAATTTTCTAGCAATATCAAATTGCAGTTAGGGCTAATAAATTAACATCTAATTGTTGCTAATAGGAATTAATTCTTAGGTCTAACTAATGTTATCAACAGCTAATTGTTGTTAGGCCTAAAATTATCAAAAACTAAATTTCTAATGGGACCATAATTGTTTCATTAGCACAGTACCCCTGAATAAAAATTGACATCTTCACGCTTATTAATTACTGTTATATATGCGTTCATAGTATGCCGTTTCAAACTGTTTACCAATGGTACCATAATGGTAACATTAGCAGAGGTAACACTGAATCAAATTCTACCATCTTCGAGCTCTTGTATATTCGTTCAGGCCAAATTGCTGTTATGCCTAATCTTATCGAAAAGTAATTTCTAGCTAATGATGTCGACAACAATAAAGACTGGATCAAGCCTTCTATGAGCGCGTTAACACAGGCACGTATCTAAATAACTGCCTGGAAAATAATTGCTGCAAAATTTTTGAAATTAAAAATTTGAAATTGTATTTAATTTAATTTGATGTATTTTAAATTTTAATATGTAAAAATTCCAAAATTATTAAAAAAAAAATTATATTTCGACTCTTCGAGCATTATTAACGCTAGCTTGGAACATTCATCCGTTTCGAACGCATTGTTGTAGCACGCGCACACTTCGTTAGCTTGCGCGCGTTCGTGAGCTCGCGTCCGCTTCATTAGCTTGCCGTCGTTCCATTTCAAACAATGAAAAATGATGTAGGAATACTTCCGAAAATTAGAAAAAGAAATTTAGTCATAATTAAAAGTTGCTTGAAATTTATTCACTCTTTATTCAAAATTACAAGGGAGAAAAGTACTGAACAGAATGCACATAAACGTCGCACCTATTTGCAAACAATAAAAGCGAGTTGTACGTTTTGTCGACTAATTTATAATGTGTGAAAGGAATGAACGGATAGGAAAAGGAAAGGATACGTAATTTGCATATCAATCATTTCATAAAGACGAGTCACGAACGAATACAACTTAATTTTTCATTTAATATTTCACTCATTGTTGGCGCTCATTTGAAGCACGGGGTTAGGGTATTGTAAATCGTATTTCTACCAATAATAAGCCCGAAATTGTCCCTACCGTAGGTGATGTAACAATGCATGACTTTTTCGTGCGTATGCTTTCTCTCTCTATGCGTTATTCATTGCGCACGCCTCCGTTACGATCAGCTCCTTCATTTCAAATATACACAAATTACAAATTAGAAGTTTTACGGGTGACGGATGTAGAGAAGAAGGGCGAGACATAAAAACTCTGGAACACAATAAGTATTTAATTTTTACGGGTGGATACATAAACAAAACAGTTCAATGGTTTATGTGACGGTATCCATTTAGCCTTTCGGTACTTGATTATATCATTCATTAATGGTTTATTGTACCTATTTTGTGATTACATTTTTAAATTTTCTGTTAGTTTTGAATATTTCGGTATATTTCGGCTACCAAGTACACTCACAGCAATATGCGGTTAATATGACCCGCTTGCGAGGGTCCTATGATTCTTCCAATACGACCCATTTAAGAGAGTCATTGGGCACAGATGTCAGTAAGAGTTGTTTGACCCGAATTTCGGAGTCGCCATTCTCGGGTCAATTGACTCGAGTGTACAAGAGTTAACGGAAGAGTATAGTTTACTATACGCGTATATATCTATTTACACATTTGTTTAGTCATATTCACACAAGTTTACATACGTCTATACACTTATTTATACAAGTTTACACTTTTGTACACCTCTGTACAGCATATTTACACAAGTCTACACACATGTATACACGATATATACAAGTTTACACACGGGATACACCTATGTTTACACTTTTGTACACATATGTATAGCATCTTTACACATTACTACACAGGTACACAAATTTACACGCGTGTATACTGATATTTACACAAGTTTACAATTTTATACAGACCTATATTTGTATTTTATCATCTTTACAGTCAAAATTCGCCAGCAGAAGATAGATCTCCAAGCTTGTAGGCAGAAAAAAGGATTTTAATGATAAATCTGTTGCTAAATTCTAAAATAACAATCGCCGTGTTCAAAGAGTTGACAGCTCTTGAACGGTAGACAACAATAGGAAGAGAAATAGAAAGACATCTTTTTAAAATTTTTAAACATAAATTTTTTTTATAAAGTCATTTATTGATTTAACAATACAATCAACTTATAATGTACAATGCAATAAATTCACCATCACCTAACAGAATTGATTTGCACAAAAATCAAAAGATTATTTTTGTTGTAACCATTACATCGTTCTCATTATAAATCTGCAAGATTCCTTTTCCATTCATTTGAGTAGGCTAAATGGAAACTATCATGAGGAGGCTCATATCTGAAATGCAGAAAAAATAATGAGTTTTAGGACAATGATTTACACTCCCTACAATAATGGAAACAGTGACATTTTATTTCGACCTCCGTGCTGAAATTAAGTCAGCCACCCTTCTTACTTTCTATAAGGCTCCGATACACAGCTTCCATTCTTGCTGCGAGACACTAGCCATGTTGTTAGCAGTCGATAATAATGAATGCTGTTCAGTGGAAATGCATTTCAGATCACAACGAGTAAATAAAAAATAATCGTAACAATAATGAATAAGAAAACGTGTTAGCAAATAAATTTGAAACTATTAAATAAGTATAATTTACGTTAGAAAAAAAGTGTAACTTAAGCGTGGTTCCCACATGCGTAAAAACAACAGCAGAAACCACAAAGCAGAAAAATTTTATGATGTCACTTCCCGTTTTCGTCTCTTCTGCCCGACTGAAAATTTCTGCTTTTCAGAGTTGGGTTGAGTTCAACTTTGTGGCACAAGCAGGGCAGAAACGATTGCTCAGCCAATAGAAAACGATCTCTGCAGTGACGTCACAGTGACGTCCTCTCTCTCTCTCTCTCTCTCTCACAAAATAAAAATGTCGGACACTCAGCTCACAAAGGTGAAGAGGCCGAGAAAGAAAATTGATGTAGAAGCGCTAATAGAAGAGGTGCGAAATATATATTTATTAATTAATCAAATTAAATTGAATAAACAACAATTGAATGCAAAAATTCGATGTGATGATTGATGAGGATTGAACGAACTGTGTATGTACAGTGTGCAGTCGAAGCCGACCGTTTAGAACGATCGACGGCTTCGGTGCAGTGCATTTGTGTTGGGCAAAATTTCTGCTATCTTATCGTTTTGAGTTTCTGCCATGTGGGACACCTGCAGGAGCAGAAAGTAAAAAGGCAGAAAAAAATACGCCCTGGTTTATGCTCTCTTGTTTTCTGCCAGTGGGAACCACGCTTTACTTAGATTCCTATTTTCGTTCAATTTTTCTTGAACTGGTAAAATTTGAAGGAGCAAGACGAACAACGTTGGAGAATGGCTTATTCAACGTTGGGTTTTTGAGGGAGCCTGTTCTCGCACTCAGAGTTGAAGAGACTATCCCTACTGATAGATAGACTTAAGATAATTTGTCCCATCCATAGTAATATTAAAGAGTAGTATTAGTTCTAATAATTTTGTATTAATCTTCTTACTAAAACGAACGGCGAAATCCTCCAGTATCACTATCCGCCATGTTTTCGAAACTTGATTTCGTATCTCTACCGGAAATAATTCCCATTTCCTATGACTTGGCTCGTAAAGCTGTGTATGGCGCTGTTAGATGAGTCGGCGATTCGTAAACACTTAAAGATGGATGGTACAACATATCTACGAAGTACTGTATTCTCATAATCGAGTCAGAGAGCTATAACCTCATAAAATGAGTCCTACGATCTGGAAATTGCTGTGAGTGTAGCCACTATCAGTATGAACCTAAGTTGTACAATTCGAAGACAGTTGTTAAACTCGGAGTCGTTTTTTAATACAGTAGTCTGTCTAACTTCTTCATACGTACACGTAAACTGTCTCTGAATTGTAATAATGTGATTCACGCTGCTACTTGGTAGCCGAAATGTATCCATCTATGGTGTATTAAAATGATTCTTTGTGGAAAAGTAGAATTCCCTTCCTTTCACCACTACGCATATACCTTGAGTGGAGAAGGAGATCCGTGACGATGCATGTCGATTTCATTTCTCATGCAAGGGTAATTGTCCCGTAGTTCTCTCTTCATTGCAATTTGGTCGAAATGAAATGATTGAGGCAAATATTTGAGGGTTGAACTCTGTCGGCGTCGCGCAAGAAGGCGGGGTAGCAGCGGAAATTAATCATATTCAACGATAGCATTCATGAGCTTCTGTTAACTTAATTGGACGACAACAATGCAAACGAGACGTAGGCATTCGGCCGACCCCTCGCAGCATGTAAATAATAAGGAAGCGGCGAGGAGCGGTGCAGGCGCGGCTACATGCCGAACATTCCGCCATTGTAGAGGACTGTGAGTGATGCCTTCCATTCAATGGAAATTTGCATCATAATGGCGTCATCTCCCCAGCTTAAGACGGAAAACGCTCCGCTCACCAATTTTCTCGCGCTTAAAAATTAAGTTTTACGTTTTAGCCCTTCTTTTTAAAGTTTTGTTTAAAATTCCGTGACGACGTTTTTTTTTCTCGCTGTCTCCCTCTCTCTCTCCCGGCGAGTTTTAACTTTTTTTTATTCCTTTCCATATCCTTGTCATGAAAACTTCTTCCACCTTTTTTTTTTTATATACTAAATACCATGATGAATTATTTAACTTTTAATTAATTTTATGGAAGTGAAAAAAGAGGTTAAGGGTGTTCTTATTTTGAGAAAGAGGGAACAAATGAACTTTTTTTATGAGTTCCGTCCAAGAGATTCGAGAGGCTGATCTATCTCAAAAATAAATATGTATTGAAGAGCTTTTTTTTAAATGCAGAAGATATATCCCATATAAAGAGCATCTCCAGCATGAAATATACGTATAATCTGGAATTTCCCTATATACCACTTTTCAGTAAATAAGGTAACATTTATGAATAGTTAAGAATTAAAAAAATATATATTGTAATTACACAACCTTGATCCAAAAGCAAAAAATTGGAAATATAAATGATCATTGAGAAAATCGGGTTCATGGAGAACTTAAATTAGTACGAGGCCCATTGCAGAAAGTTGTAGCTGAACAATCGGTCGTTATATATCCGCCATAAAGTTAAGTACCGTGACACGTGCAGGCATTCCTTACATGATGTCTGCCCAAACTTCATTGCCATGAACTGACCAGTGGCTCGAAGAGAGCGTGGTCGAATGGCAGGAGCCATTCTTAACAGAGATTTCAAGAGTAAAAATAGTGGAGAGCCATGATTTTCTTCAACGCTACATAGGGCCTAGATCCAAATGAGTGCTATGAAACTTTGACAGAAAATTTACTGGACTATTCGCCATGTTTCACAAACTGGTTTTGATAATTTGAAGGGACCGAAAGTCTCTGATAGACGATCCCGGCAGTGGATGTTACTCCTGAAATCATGACAAAGTTAGACCCGCGTATCATTCACCAGCAGATAGAATAGTCCCTCCATATTGGAACGACAACAGTCAAATGTCTGCGAGTTCATCTTCAACTAATGAAACCATGCGCGAGATGGATCCACCACTTGTTGACATCAAGAAAGAGTGAAGTGATGCCTTGAAATGTTCTAAAGATTCGAACAAGGCGAATCAGATCAGTTTACAGCATCCTAATTGGTAATGAAACATGGATGTATCTCTATGATCCTTAGACTAAAGAGCAGTCAAAGTGGAGTGGGAGGCACAAAGAAGACTGTCCGCCGAAGAAACTGAAAAGAGTTCGAAGTGCCGGAAACTGTCACTGCAGAATGGTACGTGGCGAAGCATGTTTCACAAGTGTTGCAAAGTTTGTCGAGAAAGGCACCCGAGAACTGGATTTCGAATTTTTTGCAGCACGCGGATACCAGCTCTTGCTCCTCGGGCAGTTCGGATGGGGGGATTTTCTGCGGAGCAGCGTGTCATCCGATTGCGCCATCCACCTTGCTTGTCGGACCTGACTATCTGCGATTTCTTTGAGTTTTCTCGCGTAAAAAATGAGCTTCGATTTTCTTTGGAAAACCAAACACTTTTCTAATTGGTTTAAAAGGATAAATCTGTGCATAGCTTCCAACGAAGAGTATTTTGAAAAAGATTTATAAGCATTTTTGTTCTAAAACCTCTTGTACATTAGTGGCTACAAACATCTGCAGTGCCCCTTGTACGTATATTCCATATACCAATGTAAATAAAATTAACCTCTATCAATAAAGAACTACTCGACGTGGATTCTTTAGTGCTGTATACACTATATGATCACAAATATCCGGACACATGCACGTTTGCGCTCTAGCCACGATTTCATGGAAATCAATAGGGCGTTGCACATCCCTTTGCCCGAATCACAGCTTCCACCCTTCGGGGAAGACTTTCCACCAAATGTTGGTAGGTACTTTCCGGAATGTTCCTCCATTCCTCCCGAAGAGCGAGAATCAGTTCAGGTACAGAAGTTGGCCGATGTGATCTGGCCCGCAAGCGTCTTTCCAATTCATCCCACAGACTCTCTATAGGACTGAGGTCGGGACTTTGTGCCGGCCAACCCATTTCTTCGACCCCTGAGTCCGCAAACCACTGCTGTACACGCCTCGCTTTGTGGCACGGAGCACTGTCGTGTTGGTAGAGAAATGGCCCGTTTCCGAAAAATTGCCAGAACGTTGGAAGTGCACAGTTGTCCAAAACATTCAGATAACGGTCGGAGTTCATGATTCCTTGCACAGGAACGAGCTGGCCCAGTCCGTACCATGAAAATGAGCCCCACACCATGACTCCTCCTCCTCCGAACTTGACTGTGGGCTCTGTGCACTCAGGTAAGAAGCGTTCTCCAGGTATGCGCCAAACCCAAACTCGTCCATCGGATTGCCAGCGTGTGTAGCGAGATTCGTCTGTCCACATTACACGTTTCCATTGGTCCATTGTCCAGTTTCTGTGGGCTTTGCACCACTCCAGACGTCGCTTGGCGTTGACCCTGCTGATGTGGGGCTTGTGGGCAGCAGCACGGCCTTGGAATCCCATCGTGTGCAGTTCCCGACGAATTGTCATGGTACTGGCATCATTTGCAGAGGCGTTTCGAAACTCTGTGGCAATTTTTTCCGCCGAGGACTTCCGGTTGTTGCGGGTGACACGACGAAGCACTCGACGGTCTCTGTCCGTTAGTTTCTTGGGTCTACCGGTTCGTTGTTGAACTGTTGTTGATCCCCGGGTCTTCCATTTCATAATGACATCGCCTACTGTTGACTTGGGTATCTGAAGAAGGCTGGAAATGTCACGCACGGACTTGCCGCATAGGTGACATCCAACGATGGTTCCACGTTGGAACTCACTGAGCTCTGCCGAACGACCCATTCTTGCCAATGTCCAAGCAGAGTTGTCTGAAGGTGTGGGAAGCTATTTAAATGATGTGCAAGTCATTATCATGTGACATTGGGCCAATCGATGATCTGTGAGGGGTGTCCGGATATTTTTGATCATATAGTGTATGTTTGAAAAGAAATGAGTCTGAGATTAAGCAATTTACATCATTACAGGACCAAGCAAAAATGCTCGTTACAGACAGGTGCAATCAAAAAAATTACAATTCAACAGCATAATTAAAAACAGCTATACTTCATTCTTTACAAAAGAATCTAAATGAGTTTGTTTGCGTTTTCCTGCCTTTCTAGCGAAAGTTAAGTCTTCAATGTTTTTCGAGCACATCCAGTAATTTTAGAGCACCATTTGTTTCTCCTTCATCTGAGAGCTGATGAAATAGTGCCTAAAGTTTGCTTATTAACGGCACCGCACTTTTGCTCGGTCGCCGGTCGCGTAACAATTTTCCCATGTAAATTTTTGCTGGATCAACCAAAGGCGGTCTTTTGTACAAGTTTCACTGTATTTTGTTGCTTAATCTCAGGTACCTTTCCTGTTACCGTACTTTGTAGATTGATCGAAATACGGACCTTGTCAAACTATTCAGAAATCTACTACTAAAACTAAATATTTTCCCAACGATACGATTAATCCTATTAGCTGTTAACATGTTAAGTTAATGTTCATTAACAGCTAATGCGATTAATCTTCCGAATTATTCCATTGCTATTTTAGGCAATTAACCAATAATATGAATTCATTAATAAACAAAAATCAAAATTGCTTTTCGAAGCTCATGGATATCACAAATTATCAATTAGATTGGCTCTCCTTTGGCAATACCATGCATGGTAACATTTATTAACGAATATCGGATTTAGTGAAGTATTTAGAGAGAGAAGGGAATGAAATGATAGCGTGAGTTAAGTGGATTTGAGAAGGTTTCGTTTATAGCGTTATGAAAATTTGTATTAAAACTATGAATATTCGAAACTATTATTAAAAATTTGTCTATTCTCTGCATTAAAAGCTATCAAACAACCCTTAAGACATTTAGGATTCAGAAATTTTTACAATTATAAATAAAACGATATATTTTTATTATATTCACAATCTTGCACACCAAAATGGCATTTGTATAAATAATAAAACTTTTCTTCGTAAGATTTTGTTTTGGTTTTGTTTTGGTTTTGTAAAATATATTTTGTATAATAATTTATTAACCTGGCGTTAATGTTATTAATCTGCTCACTGATAAAAGACGGCAAATTATTCCAAAGCGTGAAAGTGGTATAGGGAAATTTAGAATTCTTAAAATCTGAGAAAAAAATTGGAGACTCGAGTTTAAATTATGTATAGACATTCCTGTTTAGAGTCTTTATTCAAATTTTAACGAAGTTTTCATCCTTAACTTTGCTGTTATCTACCATACTTTGGAATGTTAGTAAATTTATCTGGTTATATATTAGTTATAGATGAAGTCCTCTTTATTAAAAACCGCAACATTTAACAAATTATTGATCACCACTTTCGGCCCGGTAATAACAATTTTAGAAGCGCTTGACCATATCACAACATATTCCAATTTCTGTATTTTTTAGTGTTATGTACACTGTAGTTTATGAACTCTATTTATCATTGGCATTCCTATAACCCAATATGCTACCAGTTCACGTTATCATTCTAGATGTGAAAATATTGAAAAAAAACCCAATCCAAACATGAACCTAATGTGTAAATTTTGTTTAATTATGACACTTCTCCATTTAAACAATAAATGAATAATTATTAATAAAGGGAAGGAGTATGTGATAATAAATTTAATAATTTGATATTCTCCTTTTATAATGTAAATGTAGTAAATTAAAATGAATAATAAATAGAAAAGAATAGAAAAGAAAGTCGCCAATGCTGAATAAACTTGTAGATAATGTGTTTTTCTGCCTTCTTCAATATTCAACTTTCAACACATTATCTGCAAGTTTATTCAGCATTATTAAATACACGAATAAAATAAAGTGAATTCAGAACTAAATGAAATTCTTTTCACCAAATATTATCAAGTTGGTGAAAAGAATTACGATTCTTTTTTGAAATAATGTAAGTTTATTATAATTGAAGACTTACTTTTGGAGTGAAGAAAATGAAAAAATAGTAAAGGAATGAAAATTTGAACAGGTTAAAAAACTTGAAGATACAATGCTTGATGTTGATGAGTGAAGATCTTGAGGCTTCTAGATAGTAGCAATTTGTCATAATTAAGTAATATATTATATTACTAATATTACTTAAATAATGTTCATTTTGTGTACGAAAATGTGTGTAATCCAGTTATGAAGGTATTATCCGATCATATCACCAAATTAAACCGTCATTTTCGGAACCCTCATGTATTACAAAAATGATTAGAGCAATGTAGGTTATTTTTATTTTATAACGTAGACACATTTCTTCAAAGCAAAGCCAAATCATATTAAAGAAAATATTTCTGTCTCGTAATAATGTTTGTGAGAATAAGACAAAGAAAACCAAATAAACCAGCCATTGAAAAAAAAATTGTTTTCGTCCTTTAGCCGAAATGAAATTCATGGCATTAACTCTTTAAAATTAATTATGCCAACACATTTTGTTCCCGAAGCAACTGAATTAGAATTACGTTCTTTAGGTTTAGGATTTTTTCTTTCTTTACTGCCTCTCGCCTTCCTTCTTTCCTGTTTTCTAATAGGGCTAGGGAATAACTGATGTACGGAGGGGAAATTTTGTGTTGCCACCACTTTGTGTTTAATAAAATTTTCCTAAAACTTTCCCATACAATTTACTGCCTTTGGGGTTCTCTCCGTGCCAAAAAAAGAAGAAAGGATAAGTACGTTAACATTTCCATGAGTTTTTCCTTCTTCTTTTCCTCGAAATTCGATCAGAAGAATTAAACAGTTGAGTGGAGTTCTTGTCTACATTGAGAATAATGTTACCTTTCTAGAGCGATGGAAACGAGAAAGCCTTTATTGTTTAAAATTGAGTGGAACTGCGTTTACAAAATAGAATTTCGCTTAGGTGAGTTGGTTTTTATGGTTTGTTGTGGAATGCACAAAATGTTATTAAAGAGTAAGTTGGAAATTGTTAATCTTGGTAGGTCTTGTGCTTGCAGATTATAATTTTATGAATAAATGATGTTGGAACGTATATGGAAATAAATCGTTTCTTCATGTAAGCCTGTATTTATGAAAGAGGATTATTTCTTCATCAAACTGAATAAGAAACTTCTATCGATATGTGCATTATGTATATATGGTATAACTTAAATCTTGGGCGCTATTTGGAGGAACGTATCCTAAGGACAACAGAAGATGAAAATATTCTTGAAAATTTTTAATAAACGACATATGTTTCGAGAAAAATGATTTTGAAATGTGATGAAGTCCAGTTTTGTTCGTAAAACGTGACTAACAAGTGCCAGCTAGCTCCACGAAAATTGGACGGCTTACGTGGAGTGCATAGCCTGTTAAATGTTCCATTTTATGCACATGTACGTCCATTAGTTTTGGAGATTTGCACTCGATGCGGGACATCAAGGTGACCGCATTGCCGGATATGAAGTCCCGCATCGAACGCCTTTCTCCGAAACTATAGGAAGTACATGCACATAACTGGAACAATTAACGGTCTATGTACTATCCGTAAGCCGTCCTATGGACCTAGCTGGCATAGAAGCCCAGTTATTAGCCCGTGTGTTGCGAACAAAAAATTTGACGTCATCACATTTCAAAGTCATTTTTCTAGAAGCCGTCTATTAAAAAGCTTCCAAGAACATTTTCGTTTTATTTTGTATTTAGAAAACGATCCTCCAAGTAGCTAACCACATTTAATTTACACCCTGGTTAACTGAAAAAGAAAAACAAGAAATATTTGCCCTTCTTATAACAAAGTAACTACAGCTGCTTAATAAATTGGAGTACGAGATCATGATGTAAGGAATTTCTTATTATTAGATCCACCTTCACTTATTTTCGGCAATAGGACATAGTGTTATTTGTTTTTTTTTTGACCAACCATTCACTAAGAATGGTGGCCTATGTATTAGTTTCCCCAATTCAAAAAGTTTTTTTTCCTGAAATCGACTTAAAAATTCATGAATCGAAAAGATTTGTTGAAATTTTGAAAAAAAAACCCATATTAATCTGTACTTGTGTGACTATTTTTGTGCATTTCCTTACACTGTGCATTTTCGTATTTTTCATTAATATGGTTAAGTCTTTTTAGAGTTATTTTTTTCGAAAATCGAAGAAATGACTTGAAGGGACATGAACGGACTCCTCTCTCAGAAACGACTTTTTTTATTTTTTTATTTTTAATAAATTGTTTACCTCTGATGAGCCAATTTTGAGTTATAACCCCTTTCCTCCCCCCGTAAAAGCTTTTTTTTTCGTTTTAGTTTTCTTTTCATGATAAAGTAGGAGGCCTGTGCGAATATACCATTCCATCATTTCAAATTATTTATAATTGTCACAATAAATAAATTTATTCTTCAATATACGTATATCTTGGATGTTTCTTAGTCTTAAGAAGTTATTTTTTCCCTTCATACACAGGCAATTCCACACTACGGTTCCTTCTTATTTTTTTCATTTTCAACGATAAATAAAAAATATTAAAAATTCAATTCTTTATTATATTTTTAGGAGTAAATTAATATTTTCCCCACAAAACTTCTTAGGATTAAGAGGAATACCACGACGTTATTTGAATTACTATTTTGTGATAATTTGAAATTAAGAATCCGCTTTCCCATTTGCTTTAAAGGAGTTTTGAATCACCTCATGTATTTCATAGACAATTTTTTTCACTTTATTTACCTAAATTGCTTTTCATCTGGCGACAATGAAGGGAAGAAAGAAAAAAAATAAAACGGATGGTTTCACTTGACGCCAGTGTGAATAAACTGTTTAATTACACAAAAAATAATAAAACCGAGTTGAGCGATGAGAATTTTTTTTGGCTTTTAACGTTCTGATGTAAGAAAGGAAAGAAGTCGAATGTGTTCTTATGAGAAGTACATTTTTTATGGGATGCTTTATGGTTCTTAAAGCGTCGTTAGGGCTTTTAAAAATCATATTCTCATGCTTAAAGGTTATAGGAAAAAAAGGAGAGAAAGAGAGAAAAACAAAAATTAATATCTTACGTTCTCCTTTAACTGAGAAAAGTCACATTAAGTGGAAGAAGGAAAAGATTGAAGTAATGAAGGAGGCGAGAGGCAAGGCGACCCAGCGCTTTTCAATATGAAACCCCGATGAGGATTAATTCAAATATTGACGCTTTTGGGCAAGAAAGTGTTGGATTCTTTGAAGCGTGCGTTTCTGTAATGGCATGGGTGTTGGAGGGTTACGGATATTAATTCTGGGTGACGCGATATTCGTCCGATTGCAATGCCTCGACTATTGACGAACAAGAAGAGATTAACGCCCCGAGCACACAGGCACACACACACATGCACACGCACGCTGTCTTCTCCTCCCTCCCTCGTCTTCTATCTATATTTTCGTCCTTCCTTTCGTTCTTCTGTCTTTTCTGTTTGCCTGCGGTCAGAGTGGATTGCGACCCCTCTTTCCCGATTATTAATTCATGGGTGGCAGGCAGTTGAAGGAGCGTCGTCGTTCCTTCGTTGGGTAGACCGCCCACGGAATCAGAAGACGAAGTAGGAAAAGCTCTTTGCCTTTGCCCTGCGATGCATGGATTCCAACAAGAAACAAATTTGCTCTTCGTCTCAGTTAAAAAAAAAAAAAAGGAAAATTAAAGATTTTTTCCATTTTCTCCCCCCCCCCCCTACCTCCCCTTATTTCTGTCGAGCACTTTCTTTCGATATCGAAATAAGAAATGATGAAGAAAATCATACTGTCAAAGATCTTGTTTCATTGTAACTTGCAGTAATTATTTATTAGTAAAATCAGAACCTTTAATTAAAATTATATATCAATAAAACTTATTCTTAAACGTCTGTTCTTACAACTTCCTGCAAATTTATTTATTGCTTAAAAAATATCCTTAATAGAATTATTATTTATTATTAATTACAGGTGTATACAATGTGTTCCGGGAGGAAAAGTAAATATTTCGTTCGAGGAAAAGAATGAGTTATTGTAAGTCAACTAGTTTATATAAACTTAGTCTTTTATTAATGGTTCGGGGATACAGCTATTGGTCAAATATTGAAAAATGTAACCCTTCTCACTGCGTAATTAAATTTTATTTTCATTTCTGAGTAGATGAAATTATCCATTTTTCCGCATTTTTTTTTTTTGGCTTACGGGATAAATCCGATTTCTGCAGGTAAAGATACTGAAAATTTGTGTGGATATATGCTTTTACGCAACAAAAGGGTTAAAGTAAATAATTTAACCTCATGTAAATCAACCGTAATGTAGCGCTATATGATTTGTGTAATGTAAAAGGTTCGTTAAACTCAGTTATCATCTGTATCTGCTGTTTTTGACAAATTTGAAAAATGCCGCACGTTTTCTCTAATGTCAAGTATGCACACATGATTTATGTTTATGGTTTTCCTAATCGCAGGTTTGATCGCAATGGATCAGTTAGTTGGCCACCAAGATCGCCCGACCAAGAACTTTCTTGGATTTCTGCTTGTGGGATCGGTTAAAGGGTGAGCTTTATAAAACAAGTCAGTACACAAATGCTATGGGACTGAAAATGCCTTCAGGCGCGCAACAACTTGCCACGTTCTCCCAAGAATTGAAAAAAGCATCGAAATACGTGGCGGAATAGTCGAAAATTTGATTAGATAAAGTTATTAGAATGTTAATGCAGTAAAATAAAAACCATATTAGAAACTCCATATTTTTAATAATGAATAGCAAGGCGCCTAAAAGACACTGCATACTTACTCAGAGGAAGGTAGGAGAAACGACACGCCATTCTTTGTGGGCAAGTGGCGTGTCGTTTCTTCTCCCTGCCTTTTCATACTTTTAATTTCAAATAGCGCTATCTCAGAACAAAAATATATGAAGTCTTACATTGCAGAAACATAACTAGACGAAGATCAAGGCAAAGTTTATTATTTAAAAATATAAAACAAAGACATTATGGCCCAATATACTGTTTAGCATGCCCCTGATGATGGCTTAAACATCGAAATGTATATTAAGCCATAATATTTTTGTTTTGTTAATAATTAACATTGCCCTGATCTTTGTCAACTAATCTATCTCAGAAACCATTAATAAACGACTATATATTTATATAAACTTTTTGACTTACAATAACTCATTCTATACCCGCACGAAATATTGGCCTTCTCCCGGGACACCTTGTATATTTTGGATGGGCTATTTCAAAGCGTTGCAATATTCCCACTTCTCTGCATATCTTTGAATAAATAAATTTTTCTTCATCTGTTAAACTGTAGGGTGCTATTTGTCTTGCTTATAAATATGTACCAAGTGTAAATATAAATTTACATTATATCGCTAACCAACGAAAGAAAAATTGGACGTATCTGATTAATTTTGGATTTAAAGTATAATAGTCATTGTTATAAAGGAAAACTAAGAAAAGAAACCGGAATGTGTAAGAAGAAATCTGAAACGTAATTGACAACGCCCAGGTTTTCTTTTCTTTTTTTTTTGACATACTGTACAATTAAGTGATTAAAGGTAATTTGAAACTCATTAAATATTACCATATAATATTTCTAAAGAATAACACAAAAACAGTCAATTTTTTGTTTGTCCTTTATTGTTGTAGATAAAATTGTGTATACACTCATGGGAAAAAAAAAAAGCAAAATCTACGCTAATTAATTATCTGTCTTTTCTATTCATCTTTTACCTTTTCGGGTCGAAGATGTTAAGTAACCATTGGATCTATTTGAAATTTCACCTGCAGGAGGAGATCAGCTTACTGAACCTTGTTAGTAAAGGGACAAACACAAATATCCATGCTCTCAGCGGAAATCGAACCCGCGAATCGCTGATCTTGAGAGCGGCGGGATCTACGCCTTACTGATCTATACAATCGAGCTAATAAATTGAAATTTTTTTATTTAATTAAGTTTTTATTTGAGAATATGTGAAATAAAATATATTATACATTGAGAAAAATGCTGATTATTATTTACTTTTTTTTATTAAGTAATAACCTATAATTTTACATTTATATGCAGAGTTGCCTATTAACGATTGCCATTTTATATTTGAGTTTTCTCGTTAGAATGAGTTAGTTTGTAGTAAAAGGGCTTCGATAATGGCTTTTATTGTCACTTTTGATATTCTTACCTATCCAAATAATTCAAAATATCTTACTCCAAAAAAAATCAAAGATTTTCATTTTGATAATCTCTCCAAGCTTCAACAATTTATTTGTCTTAAAGCTGAAATTTAGTTTAAATTATTCCCTTTCTTTAGATTAAATAATTTAAAATGAATATTTTTATTTGCTGTAAATAGATTAAAATGATTGTTAATATTTTCTATGTAGAGTTACAGTTCCGTATATTTTAAGGCAATAATTTTGAGTTTTGTTTCATTTAAATAACTTTCCATTGTTTTTTCATTACAATAAAACAATATAGTTTTATCTCCGAATAGTTTTCTAAAATTAGAATATTAAAATTTTCTTTAAAAGTAATTTTATTTTTAAAGAAATTTACTAGTGACTATCTTCATAGATTCTGCAATTAATTTTTGAAACGTTGTATCTCTGGATTATGTGAGATCTCGAAAATTACGGAAATCAGGCACTAATAACTTCAGTGTATTTTGTTAACTTAGATGTCCATTCATCCACTATTACTAAACTCCAAGTTCTGTCTGTCCCCTTCATAGACTCGGTCCTTGTAAAAGACATCCCGAACCCACCTTTTTGTATGGATACTTCTGCCCGGTAAGGCGTAGGGGGCGCTAAGGGGAGTTTTCATTCAAATTTCGGGTTTTTTCTCCACCAAAATAATTTTAATTAAATTTATTTTTCCTGCATCTCTATGGAATTTTGTTTGCGTGGAACAGTTTGTGACGTCATAGTTTACTTTGCCCATTTGACTTTTCTGAGAGGAGTAACAGTGAAGATAAAACATTGTTGCACAAAAACAACTGTCAAAATATGTTTCAACAATTAGAGTTTTTAGACAACAAAGGGAGAATCATAAAACCGCGTATGGAAACGATGGAAAAAATTTTTAAATAAAGAAGCCATATAAAAAGGATTTTTAATTTTTTTCCCTTGCAACGTTATGTTTGAAAATAAAATGGTATTTTGTATTGACAGAATGTTTTAATTTTTTCCTTTTTAAAAAGTTAACCCCAAAATATTTTTTGATTGTTCTCAAACGGGTCAGATTTATTTCCTCCCCCCAAAAAATCATTCAATAAAGTGTCATTTATTTTCATTTATGGTCTTGAAAAAAGTAAAAAAAAAAAAGCTCCTTTTTTAAAACTGTGTTTAACCCTCATTAATACTAAAATCAAACCAAAGAATGTCATTCCTTTCTATGTCCGATAAGCTTTCCTGAATTATAAATACAAAAATCGAGAAGGCACATACTTGTATAATGAACCTGAAATCCTTGGCAACGAAATTCCTACTCATATATCACTTAGTAGTAAGGTAATCTGCAGGTTCTTTACAGTATATTGATTATAGCCGAACCTCTTTAAAGAAACCTGTATTTAATGCTTGGAATTAATAAAGTAGTTCAAGACACGAAGGTGTCCGCGGACCTATAGACATATGAATAATGTCAGTATCATCGTTGCAGTCATTCAAAAGATGTTACAAATAATTTTTGTGAACTTTAAGACAGGTGATTTGAATTGAAAATTTCTAGTGATGAAAGCAAAACGAAAAATTTTTGAATCAGTTTTTATTTGTAATTCAAGATAAATATTTGTGACGACGTTATGAATGATTTGGAATCTATACCCATCTAAGTAGAGTAGCAGCTCCAGTGTTAATGGTGACTTAAATGCTAATATGATCGTAAAAATGTGAATTTTGACCTGGTAAAAGCAATTTTGGATCACAGGTTAACAAAATTAAAAGGAAGACTCTCGGAAGAGTCGGATTGATTGGTAGATTAATGGGTTTCTTCAAAGATTATAAGAGTATTTGTTTATCTATTCTTTGTCCTGGTTTTGCCAATTTTACGAATGGAATCATTATATGGAGTCATGTCCCCAAGTTCAAGTTGGACCTATTAAAAGGTGTATACTCGAAATTTTACTTGCAATTATTTACATGTTTTTTTTTTAAGAATTTTTAATGTTTATTCTCACTCCCGAGGAAGATTTTTCGCGAGTTTCCAATGGTATTTCATTCCATATTTTTAAGAAGAAAAATGTATATCAAATGAGAAAAATGTTACTATCATAATATTAAGTGATATAAACGAAATTCTTATATATAACCTCAATTAACTAAGTAATTTAGGGAATAATTTAATTAATAAATTTTATGGAATATTTTAATGGACATCCAACTATATAGGACAGAATTAATTTACGTGAGTGCTGTATTTTTTAAAACCCTTTCAATCTTAGAAAACCCTTTTTTATAAATATATTTGCTAAATCTTGTAACCTTTCCTTTCAATTTGCATCAAGCATGACTTTGAAACATTCCACGAGAAACATTTGGCGCTGAAAACTATTTTCACAATTTACGCCACCGATGCATGAAAGAAAGTTCGCTGTAATCCAACTAAACGAAGGAATAGAACAAACATCAGTGGATTAATAAATAATAGTTACAATATCCACAGTGGAGTCATAACTTCAGAAACAGACGTTAACGTTTTCGCATGGCCTTCTTCAGCAACGTTATGTATTAAAAAAGAAAAAGCAGCACGAAACTACAAATTCAGTACATTTGCCATTCCTCGTCTAGGTCATACATCACTCTGTTTAAATTATCAGTGATCCGTTTGGTCAATTTTGATTCTATTTTCTTTTTTAATTGGCTTTACAGTTTTTGATTTACGTTTTTGTACCTATTCGTTTAATAAAACTTGTGGAAAACTGGTCTCTTATCTTATATAACAAATTCATTAGTAGCCACAATTTCTTGGTATTTTTTTGTTATTATAAATATCTTTTTTATTTAGATATGCCTTTATAATTAAGTATAATTATTTTTTAAGTATTGTGTCAGTAAAAAAAATATTTTTATTTTCCCAGAAACATTTTACTTGGTCATGCTCTTCCAACCTTGTGACTAATAACCTCTTTATTTGACCCGTGAAATAATTATTATTTTTACATTTAATTGGGTCTACAGAATTGTTTTTAAAAAAATTGTTTATTTCCTTCGTTTTCCTTAATTTTAAACAAGTTTTCGCTATTTAAAGTGACGTCATCTTCGTTGTTTTCTTATTTTTTGAGGAAGAAGGTTGTTTATTATCGTGGTTGTTATTTTTGGAATAATTTTGATATTTTCCTTTTTAATATTTTTGAAATTTATAAAATAAATCATTAATTTTACTAAATTTTGAACTTCATTCAGCAGTCACGTTAAATAATTATATCTTGTTGTTTAAAAGGTTGGATGATTTTTTCCGCATAATTTTATTTACATTTTCGTGAATATTTCATGAAGTTAAGAAAATCGTAATACATTATTCTATACAGGGTGTATCTGAATGATCTGTACGAACTTACAGCATGAGTTCTTTGTAGCCAGAGAAGCAATATATGTCCCATGATCATACGGTCACAAACGCTTCCTTCTGGAGATACAACCGTGCGACGTTGTCCTACACGTCAACTGAACACAGTTACATTGTATGCCGATAATCGAGGATATGAACCCCTTAGTTTTTTTGTGCGGCCACTTGAAAAACCTTGTTTATTCCACCCCCGTACCAGATATTGATACTCTTCGCTAGCGGATCGTGGACAATTGCGATGTCATCCGTAACATACCCGGTATTTTCCAACGGGTTCGCCAGTCAATGCAGCGACGTGTGCAGGCCTGCGTGGAATCTAATGGCGATCATTTCGAGCATGTACTTTAGCACGTCTGGCCTGTTCTGTTACTGTGCAAGCCGGAAATAAGCCTAGTTTGTAACGCTGAACGAATTTGATGTGACAATTGCGCCAGCTCTAGCTACAAGGAACTCTTGCTGTAAGTTTGTACAGACCATTCAGATACATTTCAACAGTAGCCAAATGGACAAGTAGCTAAATTGATCATCGGAAATAAGATTAATTTTAATTGTATATGACTTTCACGTTGCATCATCAGTCATCCCCTCCTTCCGACCAAGGTTATAAATCGATTTGGGTTTTCCGATATTACCTATGAATTCATATTTCCATCTGGGTTCTCAGCTTCCATCACGTGGTCTTGTGTATAATCATTTTGTGGGTCTAGTGAATAATCTACATAATCTGCACACTCTCCATCGAAAGAGAAACTGGGCGATTTTAATTAAATTTTCACGGTCTATTTTTAGACACTCTAAATTTAGTTTGTAACAAATTCTAACAATTGTAAAAGAAAATTAACAGGACATGCCCAGTTTATCTTTCGTTTCACAGAGTATAGAATTATTTCTGAATTTGCACTTTCTCATATATAATAAGTTCCGGTGATTTTCTTATGGATCAGGTTTTTTTCTTTTTGGTAAATCCTTAAAGACTCCATTCTACTCTTCTACATGCGATTTAACAAAACAAAAGAACTTCCGAAATGAACGTGGCTTACTTCACGATATAGCTCCCAAGAACAAACGTTCATAACAAACACTGGAGCACAAAATGACAGCAAAAAACAATTATACCGACATTCTGAATTCCAGAATGTATACCGACCAAATTGTCGAAGGACAGATATAAAAATATACAAACGCTTCAAATGACGAGACACACAATGTTATTGCATGCTTGATAACGTTGTTCTAAACGAAGATTAAATGAACTTCGGGAGGTGATTACTGAGAAGACAAGGACACAAATGGTCCTGCTAGAAATCATATCCCGAAATTTGTCCTCCTCATTTGGAGCACTCTGTATATATTCACAAAGATAATTTTTAATTATAATATTAACCGATAAAATGATTTCTCGTTACATAAATCTATATAAAAAAGGTATTAATGCATCAAATATCTGCATACATATGAATAATTCAGTGTAACTGTTCACGACGAGGAATTCCCTATAACGGGAATTGTATGGTCAATTACATACTGTTTACTCTGACTTAGTATGCATGTCCTTCTCATCTAAGGAAGTAATTCTGTAAGTATATATTCAAAAAAGTATATTTTGTACATTTCAATATAAATTTGTTTTTCTCCCTTAGCTTTGATAATTAATAATCTGCGATACTGTATTTCCCCCCTCTAATTTCTAAGTGAAGGAGTTGCATTCGTTTATTGGAGATTTTTAATTTTCCAAAATATTTTTCACGCATAAAATATTTTTTATTAACATAAGTAAATATGCTCCAAAATATTTATACACAAATCATATCTTGCTAAATGTCGCAGTTGTTATTAGGAGTTTATTATTATTAGGAGGTTGATGTATGCGAGTGAACAATCGCTGCTGTATTCTCAATTTTAATTATTTCACTTACAAGGAAACCCGAGTACTGTTAATCTTTAATTTTTTTTGCTTAACTTCTTATAAGTGCAAAAAGGATACAAGCATCAGTATATAACTTTATATCTGTCTGTAGTAACTTTCTAAATGTATGTTCAGTAATGTAAAAATGTGAATCAAGAGTCGTAATAAAGATTTTCCTAAAGAGGTGTAAGTAGATGAACTTTGATAAATTTTCCGTTTCGTAAATCGGAAATAAATGTTAAATATTCACTGTTGACGTCCCATGTAAAATGAAATTAGATTTCGATACACTGCTATTCGGATTTGTCCTCCACACAACTTTTGCTTGACTTTGAGCTTATAATTGACTCGTCCTTTTGTAAAAATCACATTTCAGACCTTTGAAGCATTAAAGATCATATTACACTGGGCAACAATGAAATTGCTTCTTAAGTGAAAGCACCTAATCCTGAATTAATTTAACATGCTGAATACGAATATCACATTGAAAAAAGTTGATTGGCTCTCATTGCAGAGATATTGACTTATTGTCCGTTGTATAGGTGCTATTTGGAGAAGATTAACTACAGCAAATATGGCTGGCAGATTTGTGCTAACCTAAAGGTAGTTGTCTCTGTTGATGGATTTGCAGCAGGGATATACAAAGCAGAGTCGAATTTAAGCCGACTCCCCCTTTTCTGGACATTTTTTATAGGAAAGACAAAATCCTCAAATTCAAACCGACTTCTGTCTCTTTCAGTGTAGTTATGATTATTTAAATCCACATGATATTTTCCTGTTCAATGAATAGGTACTGCTGTTTTCTTTATCTATGGGACAGCAGCGCAATCGATTTTCACTGCATCAAGAAAGACTGGGCTCCGATAGCATCTCTTAAGCTTGGAGAAACGAATGTACAGAAATTAAGCACTCACCATCGGTAGAACCGCAAAAAAAATTGTCATTTCTCCTTTACACATCGAGCTCGGCCTTATAAAATATTAGGTACACAAAACTAAGAAACCGTAGCCAAGCAGTACCGCCTAGAGAGGAAGCCTGAGCACGGAGAAATCATGCATTGTTACATCACCTACGTTAGGGACAATTTCGGGCTTATTATTGGTAGAAATACGATTAACTGCCCTAACCTAAACTACCCTACCTTAGGTGATGTAACAATGTATGACGTTTCCGTGCGCACGTTTTCTCTCTAGGTGGTATTGAGCCAAGTCAGCTTTTTCTTAGTCATACTCGTGTTCAGCACTTTGAGTTCATTAAAAAATGACTATTTTCATCTCGATAGATTGAACTTTTTGAAGTTTTGTTGCCCAGTGATATACGTTCTTTTCAATATTTACGAAAGTGATTTGCCTATTTGATTTGTCCAAACTTAATTTTTTTTATAAATAAATATTGACATGGGCTGAATATTTTCGTTTTAGGAATTAGAGAAATGTTTATTTGTTCTGCGAACATTTTCATTTAACTTTATTTTCTGGGTCAGTACTACAAATAAATAAATCTTTGTTTTTGTTGGTTACAATTTCTGTGGTTATTTCTTCTTCCCCTTTTCCATCATCCTTAGTAACCAGCATTCCTTTGAAAACTTGCTCTGAATCCTTATTATTAAAACATTGAACTTTAAGATTCATCATCTCGCGTTTCATCTTTTATCTCTCTCTCGCATTTGCTTGGCAAGCAATTACATAGTCTCCGAGGGCATCGCATCATCTGTCTTCACCTGTGCTCGAGACAGAAGAGGCTGAGCCGAGGCCTCAAGACAAGTGCATTTCAGATTACGTATAGGGAGCTACTAATGAGAAGTGACGCTGCCTTTGCTCACTCTCAAACTCCCTTCATTATTAATGACGCCGGCCAACGAGAGAGAAGTAGAGAAGTGTGTGTTTGTGTGTGTGTGTGTGTGTGTGTGTGTGTGTGTGTGTGTGTGTGTGTTGCCTTGGCAGCCACGTACCTAGCCTCCATACAATTCGTTTCCTTCAACGATCGTGACCAAACCATCCACCCCATCCATTCCCAACCCTCCCAACTATATCTTCTTTCTCTTTTATGTATTACTGTAGCAAATACCCACTATATATTCGGCCAGAACGAGTAAATATAGATAAAAGTAAAAAACCTTCTACTAGCGACTTGGAACCTTGCTCTGTGCAATTCACTGAAGCCGTATTAATGAATCTTCATTGCTTCAGTTACCTTTACTAAATAGATCACTTGAATCTTTGGATGAGTATTTCTTGTTTTTCTTCGACAAGTATTTGCTATTGTGTAAAACAAATCGTAAGAAATTCAGCACTTAATGTTTAAGTTTTACTTTCGTTTGAATTATTTTTTTGATCTAAACAACGATATGTACGTATAAAAATTTATAGACAACATCTATTAAATTAAAAATTTGTTCTTTCTGATTTTGTGTCAACATACTCTTATAGAAAACTAGAAAACTTATCTCGTTTTGTGTAAAGTGAAATATGTATTAATTTATATTGCAAAAATTTGCTCTAAACCATAATTAAGATTTATTTGAAAATTTTTAAGTCCTTTTAGTTAGAGCGGAAAATCTTTTCTTTGTAGGCAAATAATTGTTTAAAATAGAATGAAACGTAAAATTTGAAATGTCGTTTTGCGTGTTCAAACTCTTATAAATATATGCCTCGACCAATTTTTTTTTAACAATTGGCCAGAAGTAGACGTCTGGAATTGCTAAGGATGTAACAACATGAAAACTAGGTCCTTTGGCAATATTTCGTTTAAACACAGTTACAATTGAGTAATACAAGAACCATATTCCATTGGTTAGGATGGTATATTCCAATGGTTAGGATGCGGAAGCTTTGTTGATATATAGATTCAAACGTAGTATAACATATCTAATCCGAATGGGCGTATAAGGTTAATGCAAATTTATTCTAAACACTGAAATTATTTACTTTGAATTTATCTTGAGTTGATTAAACTAAGCATTTAGGTTACCGTTACATTGACTTCATAATCAATTCATAAAGATAGAATATTGATATGATGTAATCGAATCGAGGTTTATATTCGATGTTCTCTACTTGCCATTGTGTGTTCTTTATGAGAAGACGTTTGAGAAGAACTAAATCAACAAATTGAGACATGTCGTAAGTGAACCCAAAATGAACAGGCAATAAATGTTGATCTTCTTCCCCCTTCCTTTTTCTTCTTTCTTCTTCGTCCTTTTAAGCAGCCATTAATAGGCGATGACAGAAGTCGTTAAGTGGGTTCTCGATTGAACACGGCTTGGCTTTCTCTTCTTTGTGTATGTGCGAGAGTGTGTGAGACCCAATCCTATTAATAGGAAATTATTGCAGGAATACGGGCTCATGAACCTGTCAATTAACAAACCTAAGAAAGGTAGCTGAGGAGAAATAAGACTTTTAATTGTGTTATTCAGTCGCCGACTTTCTTCTTTGTCAATCCATTTCTTCCAAATAACCACCCCCTTTTCCATACCAAAAAACCATTTTAAGGACGCTATCTGAAGATATAAAAATTTCGTGTGGAGAAGAATGTAAATCTCAGATTAACCCATTTTTATCCCATGAACTAGCTACACATGAAAATGGTACGAAATAAAATACTAGCAATAGTTCTGCTTGTTTATTGATTGACTGATTGGTTTATATTTTCGCTGAGCAAATATTTTATTTAATAAATCAATAAAACATGTAATTTCAAATCCATTTAAGAAATTCATTTGCCTATAGGCTTTTCATATTTCAACAACAAATGATAATGATATTGATATGAAATAATATTTTTTGTAATTTCACCTTTACCTTTGAGTTTTCCCGTAGTTTATGGAGCTCTTATGTATTTCGAGGTATTTTTTCTTTTATAGGTTTGAAATAGACAACAGTTACATGTTCAAAGGATGAGTCCCCCTTGACTTTTTCTTCTTTTATCGCGCTAGATGTAAAGTTATACAGAAGTATATACATACATTTGTAAAAGAAGACGACTTCGTAGTAATCTTCTCCTTTTTATTGGAGTGGTCACTTAAAGAGTTTTCATCATTTATAGCACGTAAAACAATAAGGATTATAAAGCCTTTTTTTATATCATAACAACTACAATATTACTTGAAAAAAAGACAAGAATAGTCTAATAAATTTTTTTTCTTAAGAGAGGGTTCTTTGTAAAACATGCTTATACAGGATCTTCGCACATGCTATCACTAATGATACGATATTAGTAGTTATAATATAAGTAGTAATGGTTTTATTATTAGTAGTAGTAGTACTTCCTGATTTGATGTAAAGATCAACGCTAGTAAGACAGCTCTAGTAATAAAGTTGAGGTGCATCGCTTCTATATAAAAATGTTTCGTTTTTGATATTAAAATATTGTGTGATCGGAAGAATACTCCATTAAAACGGTGGTGATGTTAGAATATTTCAAGTGGCACTGCTGTCACCACGTCTAAAAACAGACCGCAATTAAGGCTAAATTTAACAGACAAACACATATGAAACAGAAAAAGGAAAATTATTTCTTTAAATGCCTTCAAATAAATATTCCATTTTTCTATTTTTAAATCATTTTTCATTGATAGTTTTTGAAGCTCGTATACGGGATTCATTAAAGCAATTTATTTCTGAATTTTGAATTTTGGGAAATTTTGCCATTTTATTAAATACGAAACTACTGATCAAGTTTGTAGTCTGGATGAGTTTGTTAAAAAAAAAAAAGAAAGACTATATATTTTTTGTTTTTTTTTTTCTTTTGAAACTTCGTGAGGAAAAATGTTTCCTTGTCGATGGCAACGTGCCTAGAATTGAGGGAAATCGATCGTTGCCATATGCCTCCGACAAAAAAAAAAAAATGAAATAGTGCAAATGATGACCAAGCATTGACATTATCATCATATGCATTTGAAGAGGGTGGTAGGGAAAATTAGCCCTTGATATTTTCAGTTTCAGATATATGGATATATTGGAATTTTCCTCTTTACTCGATAACTTTTGCTGCTTTTTTAAAATCCCTGAATAAAGTCTTTTGTGAAAAAGAAAAGTGAAATCAACTTATATCTTCGACCGAGTAGTGTCGTTAGCGTTGAAACCTACGAAAAAACAAATTAAGAATCTAAAACGTTGACTCTATTGTTGTAATTGGAAAGAGTAAACTGAATTTTGAAATAAAAAAGGAAGAGAATGATTTCCATTAAAAGGATCTTGAAATAATAATTTTTGCAAAGTGTGCGTTGTAATAGAGAGTAATATTAGATAATATTCTTGTACATTGTTGTTAGAAGTTCAAATTCTTCTCTACCGGAGTAACAGTATATAGAGTTGAAACACCTGATAAAAAATAAAAACGGACGGATTTGAACCATGCACTTCGACAAACAGATGCCAACAGACTTCAATAGAAATTTCATTTTAAAAAATCCCTATGTATAGTATATGTATATATAATAGTATTTTTTGTTTACTATAACATACAATGAACATCATACAGTTTCCATAGAAACTCACTTGATTGTAAAATAATTAAAAAATAACACGACAGTAAGACTGTCGACCCAGGTGAGTTACCTGGTGCGATAAAAAGAGAACCTCTTAATGAGGAACAACAATTTCTTTCTACCCTTCGTGTGAATGGCGGGTAGAATGAATAGAAGAACTACAGAAGATGTTGAGAAAGAAAGGAAAATAAATCACGCAAATACTCCGACATAGGCCAGAGAATTTAGGACTAAAATTCTACTCAATAACGGTTTCCTTTGTTGTTGTTGTTTTTTTTTTTCTTTTTCTTTTTTTATCATCTAAATTTTTTTCTTGAACCTACGACATTAGAGGAGGAAATGAGAGAAGAGTTATAATATTTTGGTAACCCTTGTAGTTTTAGAAGGTAACGCAAACGGGACCATTGGAGAAGAATTTCAAATACAAAAATTTAATCAATACCCCGTGTTATGTTACAAAAAAAGGGAAACATAAATCAAAAAAGGAAAAAAAAATAGCTCCACGTGATTAAATCGTTTACACTTGATTGGTTTGTTTTTTGTTTAAAATTTTTGTGGTGGCATTTTTCCTTTTTGAAATCTTTTTTTTTCTTGTTTAACGCTGAGCTGAGTGATTGCAAAGGGGGGAAAAGGCGCAAAATTTCTCTCAAATGTTGAGTTTTTTTTTTCTTTTTTTGACGTTGTGGTTTGGTTGTCTGTTGGTTAGTTGGTTGGTTGGTAAGTTGGGTTTTTTTTTTGGTTAGTTAGTTGGTTGGTTGGTTGGTTTTTATGAAGCAGAAAGGAAGCTACAGGACAGTGTCAGTTTTAAGTCTACCGTTGACGAGGCTACTGCAGTTTATTGCTATCGGGGATAAGTCGTTGGTTTTCGTTTAAATTTTTGTTTGTTTGTTTGTTTCCTTGAATATCTACAGTATAATGTCTACAAATTCTTGTTTTCATTTGAAGAATTAAATAAAATTTCTTGCGCTCACTTAGTATCACTAAAATTTCTTTCTCCTTGTAGTTTAATGTTTGTTTTGCGCAAAAAAGTTTTTAACGTTATTTATTTTGTCCTCGGTACTTTCCACCCACGTTTTGAAACGGCAGTCAACTGAGGCCTTAATCCAAAGGGATTGAAATTGGAAAAGTTGAACCGATTTATTTTAGGATTAGAAAGTGTTTTTTTAACTTTTTATTTGAAATTCGTTTTGAAAAATTTTCAGATAAATTCTAAAACCTTGAGTCAAACAAGGTGAAAGGATAGCAATCTTTGCTAAGAAGTGTGGTGGTGCTTGAGTTAGGAAATGTCTTCCAGTAGTAGTTAATATTGTTAGCATTATTAATTTTATAATTGTAATTAATATTAATAATTATTACTGTGGTTATGAATGTCTTATTGACTATCGCGTTCACTAACAAAAAAGTAGTTTGTTTTGTCTTTTGCTTTTTTAGTAACCCATCCATCCTTTCGGAAAATATCTCCTTCGTGTGTGATGACGAGACGACATCATCTGCTGAAGGCTTTGCAAAAGGTTTTTTTCCGGAGACGTCGATAAAATGCAACAAGAACGACTCCGGACAGTGTATAAGTCGAAAAAAATGACAAAAGTGAAGTTATGTCACGATTTTCTAATCGACAGAATGAGTCGTTCACGTGAACCGCAAAACCAGATGAAATATTTCTGATGTCACTGTGTAACAACCTCCTGGAGTCGAAGATGAAGCTGTATCCGGTCATCTTCCGTGTAAACAAAAAGATTTTTTCCTTAGTATTTATTTTTAGCGTGTTAGTTGGAGGCGCCTGAAAGATCTCTGTCGTAGAAACAAAAAAGAGTTCAGTAACCAGTCAAAGGAAACGTGGCGTGGAGTTCAAACGGACTTGTAGTTTTCGATGATTTTGTCCTGGTCGATGGTGTCAAAAATGTGCGGCGCGTGCATGAGAATGCCGACCGTTCCGAACAAGGTGACGAGGAAGAAGAGGATGAGTTGGAGACGGTCAATCACCATGGCTACGTACTTCCAGTCTTCGCGGATCTGCAAAGAAAAAATAAAAGAAAAAATGCAATCAAAAAAATTGTTTCACAGAAGATGGAAAACAAGAATATAAACTTTTAGATAGGATATTGAAAATTCTTAAAGTAACGTGTCATCCTATTAAGAGGGAAGCACCGAAACTAAAACTTCCTATATTTAATCTCGTATACTATAACAGATATTAATATGAAATTCCCATGAGAATCACCAATAGCCCCTAAGAGGTAGGCACATTTTATAAAATACCAGTGCTTATTTTTTAAAAAGTTTACATCATATCTTATGTACTCAGTTGAAGGCCGGAAACAAATGACAAGGCTAGTTAACATCATCCTTAATATGCAGTATCATAGGGCTTCAATGTCCTTTATTTTTCATTGACAAGAAACCAAAACGCAGAAAACACATTGAATGGATCCAATAAAAATAGATTTAAAAATAATCTTTTAAAATAACATTTAACGTATTAAAATAGTTACGCGGTTGAATTTCAGAAACACTCAGATTCTAAAGATCACTCTGGAGAAATGTATGTATGGAATTAAGTACAATTACTATTCTTTTTTTTTTTGTAAATACGCTTTCTTCAGTACCGTATTAATGAAGAAAATTTTAAATCTTATAAAGAAGTGTCATACAAAACCAGGTTATTAACATTAAAAGAAACAGAAAATACATCATCAATAATTCGATTGAAGGGGCTTGCAGGAAATGACATCGCAAAGAAAACCATCCAACACGTCATATCCAGTTGCAAAATACTCATGCTGCCAGACTATTTATACAGACGTATTAGATTTCTACGGTACGAGAGACTAGCCTTCGGACTTTGAATCACCATAAAAAATCGAATATTCCTCGTATTCTTTTTCATATATACTATTTCATTTCTTACTTAATAGCTATTAATTTTCCGTAAAACCTCCTTTGTGCTCTATACATCTTTCGCAATCCTTTGGTATGAAAATAGACATCAGCCTCATTGACATGCGTCACTGATAACTTTATCTCTGGACGTTCAAATAGATAAGCGTCCGTTGAAGTCAAATCAAGGCTATAGGTGAATGGGCAGGTAGCTTCAAATATTACCGTAATTCGTCAAGCAAAGCTTGCGTGGCACCTTCATTCAGTCCACACACTTAAAATGCTAGTAACAGTCCAAGAAAAAACGATCCCCAAATTCGTATAACATCGAGTGCCAATTCCCAAAAGCAATCCTGGTGTAATTCAAGAAATCAGTCATTCAACGCTACTAGAGATTTTCATACTGTATAAAATTGTGGTAAAAATCTATTGAAATTTGCGGTGGATGTGCAGGAAGATTCATAACCTAATGAAGCGCGTCTAGAATTCATTTCACTGCCTTACTGGCGGGATAAGGGGAGAATAGCTGTTCTGCCTGAATGGAAATCAAATATTTATAAGCTTGTATAAAAACTATTACAAAAAATGCAACATGAATCGCTATATAGTTAACTCAATTATGTTTTCATATAGTTCAATTTAATTGTAAAAGTATACATTTACATTTAGTGATCCTAATTCCTATAAAAATGGAAGTATGTGAACCAAAGCTTTAAAAGGTATATTACCTTGTTCATAAATTATCTGGGTTAAGTACTTAGTGAATCGCTCTGTATTAGCCATGCATTTAAAACATGTGAAGTTTTTTTTTTTTATATTTTACCTTTAGGAAGCACTTCTTAACAATTACTGTAAAAGTTAGGTCAAATACTTCAGTATCACTGAAGAAATATAAACATCTCATTAATTTATTTTTTGTTAAATGACCTCTTAAATTGTGTAAATGTCCTAAATTAAATTAAAGTAAGTAAAATAATAAAATTTCATTGGTTTCTTTGTGATAATCCTCGTGAATATTTCAATAACTTTACATAAAGCAAATGTCTCAGATTATAGATCTCATAACGCAATTAAATACAGGGTACCCAAAAGTATCTTAACACTTTTAAAAAATCATTAAAAAGAAACAAACAAGGATATGCAGTTATAGTTTTTTGTATTCAATAAAAAAAAAGTTTAAAATACAAGTTTAGAACATTGAAATATGCGCACATTTCAAAAAATAGGTGATGTCACTTCCTTATTTAGTCTCTTATCTTTTGTTTTCCATTGTTAAAAAAAGAAAAACGTTTAGTATGCTAAAAATTTTGTAGAATCAAACAGTTTATGCTAGAGTGCTATGGAATGAATAAGATATTTAGATCATTGAAGCGTCGCCTTAAATACAGAATAGCCCAGAAACTTAGCTACCAAGATTAAACGTCAATTTATCAGCTAGTACTATTCGTAATTGTTTTAAACTTATGTGATATGTTCGTGGCATCAAACGTACTTTGCTTAATGTGATTGTTTACAAAATCTCAATCTCAATGATTTTGTACAATCGATTTCCAAAATTGGCCACCATTTTGTGAGAACATTTATTGGAATGACCAAAATTTCATCTTCGCTTGGAGAACTATTCGTCTTCCTAACACTTTCACATCCACACAATTTGGCATAATCCAGTGCATTCAAATGCTTTGATGCCATCAACATATCACACAATTTCCTGTAAATTACACTTACATGGAAACAGCACGGATATGTCATCACGGATTTGGTTGAAATTTTAGGTCAATCTACAACATTAATATACCTTGTGTGTAAAAGGATTTGAATCAATGGCCTTTTGTATCGGAGAAAAATTTATTTTTTACGTATTATAGTGCCAGATAAGCCAAGTGGGAAGAAAGGTATTAAACTTAACAGCGGTGGCGAAATGGCTAACGTCAGGCCTCTGTGAATTCCTGGCCCGGGTTCGATTCCTGTCATTTTTTTTTCATTTTTCTTTTCATTATTTTTCCTTTTTTTGTGTTTTCATTATCATTTGTTTGCACTTTGCATAGTAACATTCACATACACAAGCAACGTCACAGGACAAAAAAATGACGACGTATAATATTTTTACGGACGGTCATTGCCGATCCGTGATTGGTGGCGGTGATGACGGTACGATGATGGATCCGTTCTCCACCCCTCCCCTCCTCCCAAACCCTTTCCATAGTAACGGAAAACGAATGATCTATGCGCAATCCTTGCTTACGTATGTGAATGTTCCTATGCAAAATGCAAACAAAATGGCGAAAAACACACAAAAAAATAAATAAATAAATAAATAAATAAATAAATAAATAAATAAAAAAAATGAATCTCTTAAGTAAATATTTTAGGATAAAAGAAAGGAGAAAAAAAAGGACTGTATAGTGCGGATGCGCATTGTTGTGATGGAGTAAACCGAATTCTGAATAGTTGCTGTTCTTTAAAATGGAAACAATAGCTCGACAAACATTTTTAATCCTTAAAGATGTTATTCGTCCTGCAACGTTAATTGATGGAAGATATAACTCAACACGCTTTGCTTGAAATTTGCGGTAGGAGTTTCATCCTGGCAGGTGTAGTGGCATCTCGCGGTCGGTCTGAAATTATTTGATTGCACGTCATATTTCATACTATCATATGACGTACGTTATTCGAACAAATGCCAAGAGACGAAGCCAAGGCAATTTATTCTCAAACTTTTTTAAACTTGTTTAACATAATGAAGAATATTAGAAAAATTAACACAGTTCCAAAAGGAAATAAAGCTCACTCTGTAAATTTTTTACTTAAATCAACATCCTTATCATTATTATATGATGAAAAATCTTATGAGTAACCTCACGGCAGCATCGTCCAGACTAGTAAGTAGACTGCATGACGCATTTTTAATTAAAATAATAATAATAATAATCTAATTTTTATGGGAAAGACTATTAAAGGTTATGCGGGGGGGGGGGGAAGTAAGGATAGCTAGATATTTTATCAGAGTATTATAGTTTTTAAATTCAATACCACAGCTTTACGAAGTTTTTAATCCTGAATTCATAGTAAAGTTGAACGTTTGCAGTATAATTAATTACAAGATTTAATAAAATATTTCAAGTAATTTTTATAAAACGATTTGATGAAATTTACTACGAACAAACTGAAAGTTAAACCAATACTACTGCATGATGTCTGTCATTCATTCATCTTCAACATGGTCTATTCAGATGTAAACTGGCCAATTTATCGTATTCTAGTAAAGGTGGATACTATATTATCCGGCGGCATTTATGTTTATATCGAATATAAGGAATAGTACACTACGTGATCAAAGGTTTCCGGACACCTGAAATTTTGCAGTGCCATCGTGATCTGACGAAACATTAGATATTATCATTATGAGAAGTTTCTGGTAGAACTCGACAGAATTATTTCACTAGGATATCCAACGTATATACGAAAGCGGTTTATAGTCAGTGAGGAAATCAAAATGACCCGCCAGTATCTTTTTAAGACCAAAGAAAAGAACTGTTTTCCTATAAAGACCTTTTCTTAATGTAACATACGTTCGCTTCATATTTGTGCTCTTATTACCGAGTATAAACTTCCTAACATTTATCAAAATTTTAGGAAAAATCACATACGAAAAAGAAAATGGTCAGGCCAAAATGACTTTAATCGCAACTGAGCCTTAGATAAAAAATAGTTTTAAACAAGTGACTGTATACTAAATAAATTACGGGCACAAATTTGACGGACATAAAATTACAAGATTGGAGTAGTTATTTTTTAAATCTCTTTTACCTGTAATCAGCTCGCCCCTAATGTTGTATTTCATTTATTTCTATTAAATGTTGTTAAGTATAATTTTCCTTGAAATGCTTCGAAATCGATGATATTATTATGTAGTCAAAAATTATTAAATCCAGAACCCCCCCCCCTCCAATTCATTTATTTGAGCTTTGCCATAAATGTGGTCTGCCTCTGAGGCATAACTTCTGGATTAATCTTAGTTTGGTTTATCGGAAACAAGAAAATAATAACAAAAAAGTAATAAAATTCTTATCAAGTTGGGTTACGCAGTTTGCAGTCTCTTATTTGAATTTTAACTTCTCCGTCAAGGTCCTTTGTATTGTCCTTATTAATAAAATAAATTGAGGCCTTTGTAACAGGTCATCAAACAGAAAATTGCAATGATCTCATATCCATTATGCATATAAGGAGACGTCCCCGATTCGCCAGGACAGTCCCGGTTTTTAACTCTTTGTCCCAAGTTGTCCCGTTTTTCTTCTTCATCTTATTTTATTATTTTATAAACCGTTTATGTGCTCTTTATTTTATGAAAATTGGCCGTCCTTCTGTCTTTCTTATTATTTGATGAGTATACTTATATGAAGCAATATGTAACTGCGGATAAAATTTCTGAATGGATGGCTAATAAAACGTTGCCAGCAGACAAGTGGGTTGAGATCTTTTTACATTTTGAAAGGAACCACGTTCCTTATTCTAATTATTTAAAAGTGGTGAATTTTTTTTTATATACTTGGCACTAATGCACCCACAGAAAGAGTATTTTCTCACATGAAAAAAATCTGGAAAAGTGAAAAAACTCAGCTAGATGTGAAAACATTGAAGGCTCTACTAATCACTAAGGTTAATTATGGTTAAAATTTGTACTGAATTTTCCAAATATCTTTTATCGAGGAAAGATCTCTTGAAGAAAATTCATAGTTCTAAGAAGTACTAAATTATGTATGGATTTTGTTTTATTAAAAGTTCCAAGAAAAAGTTTTTCGTTTGTGTATTTTACTTGCTTTCTTGCTTCCAGTTAGATTTTGATAATCAAAACACATTACTTCCGGTCAGTTTTGACTTCATTTGACGTAACTTCTGGTACACGGTCATATGCATTCAGTTCCGGTTCCGGTAATCGCAGAGTGTCCCGGTTTTGCCTTTTGAAAATCTGGTCACCTTAACTATACATAAAATAGACGATCCATTCAAAACTTCCGTATTAGAAAGCATAGAAATTTTTAAAGCCAAATGAAACACCCCAATCTTGTTATTAATTCTCAAATGACCTTTGATATTCATACAATGCTTCCTCCCTTAGTAAATTAACTATGACCCATATTGTTCTTTTAGTGTAGTCAGCCAATCATGGCCATGTATATTCAACCAATCTATGTAATCTTATTCTTTGTATCTCCAGCCAATCCTATTCAATGTATCCACTTTTCTTCTATGTACCTTTATTCTGTATACATTGAGCTGTACAGATTCCTCAGAGGAATTTCCTCTTTTGCTATTCCTTGATGAAGCCGGAAATAAGGCGAAACTAGTCGGATATTCTTTTCCGTAAATAGGTATTGAAAAGCCTCAATTTATTATATTAACAAGAAGTTTGGTTTTACCCTATTATGGATTTTTACACTAAAATCTAAATGAAACGATAATGCTGGATGTTGGTTTCGAAACCAAAATGAAGTATTGTTGTTAAGGGATCTATGCAGGGATTTTTACGAACGAACATATTGTCAATGAATTATAAATGTAATCTGCTAAAACAATAATCTATAGATTAGTAGTTGAATGTACTGTACACCTATTAAAATCAACCATGCAAAAGGGACTTCGGAAAATATTAGTCTACGAATTTTCTAAGAAAGTTGTAAAATAATAATAATAATAATAATAATAATAATAATAATAATAATAATAATTGGAGATATTTGTATGCACTGTTAATTTCAATAGGAATTTCACCTTTAATTTGTCCGTTCGTGTATCTTTATGTGATAAGCTTTAACAGCTAAGCGACTAAACCAATTTCGACATAAAAGGCTTCTATATGCTTTGCTTGAGGTTAATAAAAACAATTTTTCTTCTTGGTAATTGAGAAAATAAACATCATGCAAAAAGGCAGTTTTTCATTTCGAGGTAGAAAAGAGAAATAAATTTACATATAAAGATGAGAGGTTGTTTTGAACCTTGGGAAAAGCGCTTATGAGGTGTTTGCGAAATTATGAGGGAGTTGCATCTATTTACCTGGATGTATTCATCTTCGTTTCTCAAGTGTTCAGCTATAAATTCGACCGCCTCGGTGGCCTTGTAGGCGTCGGCGGTCAGGTAGAAAGTGTCGGAGCTCTCGCTGCCCCTGCGGCTGAAGGCCCGATCGGCGGCCGACTTCTGTGCGACCTTGCAGTTTGGGTGATGGCGCAGGTCGGTCAGCTCCATGAGCTCGTTGCGTCGGTTAGTGTTGCAGTGGCGCATGTCCGGGGAGCTGTAGCCTTCGGGCACGCCCACGCCGGGCATCTCTAGCATCCAGCGCAGCCTGGTTTTCCTCGGCCGCTTCATGAAGAGAAACGGCGGCAGGCATTTGAGGAACACTTTGCGAATCCACTTTGGCATCTGATGAGTCCGCGGACTGCGGAAATTCAAGTTGATTATGACGACGGTCACAAGGATGGACACGGTGTTCATGATGAAAGTGAAGAGCAGATACTTGGCGATGAGCGGGAGCACGAGCGACGTGGGCGGCAAGATTTTGGACACCAGCAAGAGAAACACGACGAGTGAGAGTAAGATGGAGATGCCCAGCGTCACTTTTTCGCCTGCTTCGGCCGGCAGGTAGAAGACGAGCACGCAAAGGAACGAGATTAGGACGGTCGGCAAGATCAGGTTGACCGTGTAGAAAAGGGTTTTGCGACGCATCGTGATGAGGAAGGTGATGTCGGTCTCTGTGGGTTCACTCAACTCGTAGCGATTGAGATAGGCGGGCACCTCGATTATGTCCCACGTCCCACTCTTCCAGTAGTCCGATAGGTCGACGTATTCCTTGTCGCTGTACAGGGCCAGCGACACCTGATCACCGTTGAAGGTCCATGAGCCGAATTTCATGACGCACTGCTGCTGGTCAAAAGGGAAATAGGTGACGTCGATGGTACACGAACTTTGGTAGATGGCCGGAGGCACCCACAACACCCCGCCGTTGGGATAGATGAGAACGTTCGACTTGTACCGCACTTCGTAATTTCCGTCGGCACTGAAATAAACAAAGAATTAAATAAACAACAAAAATCAAATATGATCTCTACATTAATAAATAAATATATTAACACTTAAAAAATATAAAAATTCTATTTTATATTTTCTGAAGTGTTTGTAACACAAAAAATTTAACACTTAAAATTTATCTCTAAATTTAGTGTTTGTATTCGACTCCCAAGTATACATATGTATTACATATTCATAGATTATTAATATACTGTGCATCCATAGTTCTTTCTAAAAGTACTTTACACAATAAACTCAACGTTTTCCATGTAAATCATTGAAAAAATAAGAAAAAAAAGTGTGGTGTGGAATTGCCTGTAACTGAAGGGGAAACCCTTTTATCACAAAGGAACATCCGAGATATGGAACGTCGGAAACGTATTTCGAAGGCTATGCCTTCATTTTCAACCATAAAATTTATCTAACAATAAACATTAGATACTAAAACGGAAGATCGGGAAAAATGGCTAGAATTATTCTCATTGGTTGAGCTCAACAGAAGGAGCCAATCAGAGATGACAAACAAAGAACACAAGAGAAAATTCTAGTAAAACTAAAAGGAGCACAACAAAATAAAATTCCAGAATTTGGAACAGGAAAACAAAAATTACAATTCAATAAAGCATATAGAACAGTGTTAAGAGTTTAAGAGTTTTGTGTAGTAAGAGGTTTTTTTTTTCCTTTATGTAAATCATTTTCAGAAAGAGGACCGCGAATTTGGATTATCGTGCACATCGTCTCCTCCATTACCCCGTTATTATTAAGTCTCTACGGATCATCTTGACTTGATAATCGGTGGAAAACATGAAAATTTGGCCAAAAGTGTGCACGTAACTGGAAATCCACCCATTTGGGTGGTTTTCTGTGGAAAACGGAAAAATTTGGTAAAATGTGTGCACATAGCCAAACTCTGTCTCTACGAGAGATGAGCAAATTTGAACTAACTTTAACATCATTACTTATGAAAACCTAGGCGTATTAAAAATCTATAATAATAATCTGTTATTAAAAAATGAGTCTTTAGTAGGAGCTTTAGCTATGGCTTGTACGCTTATCTGTCCTTTCGTCTGCAGACTGCAGATAACTTGAAAACGGATTAACTTTTTCAAATTGTATTTTAAATAGCATGATCAACAAGGTTTCAGTTCATCAGTATGAATTTTTTCAAGGATTTTTGTAGACTCTTTCAAGTCAATTATGCCGTTACAAATAAGGTCGTTTTGTATTTGCAGTGGATTGTGTTATTTCACCGAACACATAGAAATTGGCGTTCAAGCGCAATTGATACATTGAAGAGATCGAGCAATCCCTTAAGACTGCAAAACCTATATACAGCATCACATCGATCTACTGGAGGTCTAACGAATCCGTCGTAACATTCGAGGAAAGGTGAAAATGAATGCTGAGTGGTTCTCGGCTTCTCGAAGATGTAAGATGACGTCGGAACCCTGGTGGATCTAGAATGACCCATATTTAGATTTACGAGAGATAAAGGCATGTAATACGTCGGTAAATTCTTATTGAAGACGTATAAATGACTAAAAGTGTAACTTTGATTTCTTCAATTGAGCACTGCTGACGGGAGTTTTGGAGATTGAGTCCGTTACATCGCTTCTTTTTAACAATATTTGGAAAAATTAGTTCAAGTTGGCCATGCAAGACTACCAGAATAAATAAACTAAAAATAAAACTAAATTTTTGTAAACAGTTAACAAAATCTTCTACAAATTAAGATATGTGGATTGACATACGTTACAAATAATTCTACTGCATCTGCCTGATTAATGAGACGTACTAAAGTTATCATACAGTCATTTGTGTTGCTGAATACATCGGATTTTCTTTGTATTTTAACGTGAAAAGTTTTTCAAGTTATTCACCAACTAATATTGCGCTACAGCTAAAGCTCCGTTTGGATAATTTATAAGATTTTATTAAAATTTTATAGTTTTATTCAAAAGAAAAAAGTTTTTTGTATGGATATTTAACAAGATTTTTCTCGATATAATTTATTAACTCATTGTTGCGTTAATATGATAAGAACAGTTTGGGAAAATCATTGATTTCGCTTTGGTTTACTACGATTTTGATTTTAAATTTAATTAATTGAATCTTAATTTTGTTAATTATAGCACCAGTGCTAATTTCTGTTATTATCTGTAATTGATTTATTAATTGAAACGAAATCAGCTTGTGTGTATAAAGTTCTAAAAATTAAAAATTTAAACACAATTGAAATTCTGATAAAATTTAAAAGAGAAAATTAAATTTCTGTCGGAAACTTGCACAGCTTTTAATTCGGTTGATTACAAACGTAGATTAATTAAACTCTGCTCACTGGAAGCTAATATTTAAGCATTTGCAAACGGAAAAAAGACCTAAATATATTATGAAGGTCATTGTATACACGCTTTATAAGATGTCATCTATAATTTTTTCCGTAACAGCTAAATCGAAAACTTACATCCCAATATTATTACATGCATTGAATGAAGACGAATCTGATAAAAGAAAGCCACAACTGCCACTTAGATATAGATTACTTGATAAGAGTTTGCTAGGAAAATGCATAGGAGCGACTGTTCGCCGTATTCAAAAGTATCTCAACGCTTATGATAATCACTTCGAACACCTGTCAAAGAGGACTTATATTCTTCGCTTGATGCCTTTATGAATTTAGTGTTAGTATTTTATAAAATTTTTTCTTTTGCTGAAATGTGTATACATTTTTGACTGCGTAACGCGGAAACTATTCGTTAGAAGTCAATCAGATTTTAACAGTATACACAGTTTTAAGTACCCTATTATTCCCCAAAATTTCATTATCCTAGGCATTAGAGAACATGAGTTATTAACTTGTTGATCTTGGTGGTAGCATTTTTATTTCTGTTCATATCTCGGTTATCGTTCAAATTCGAACTCTTAATATGAATTTTTTGCTTAGAATCACCCATACTATCACCCCTCCAAGTTTATACACGAGGTTTAGGTACACCCTGTATCAGCTTTTATTAACATAGAAAAGCCAGCCTTATCTTATGTACAGAAAGACTCGTGATGCTAATGGCTTTCTTCACATGGGCACAGTAAGAAAATGGCCGTTGTTTTATTTTCTCAGCGTGCTGCCATTGAATTCTCGTTAAAAGTTCCCGTTGCTGATAATTACCATAGACTTGAACGTGCATATGAAGATGTGTATTTGGAAGTTAGCCGTGTTAATAGATGGGTAAAATGTTTTAAAGATGTAAACAGGACAGCCAAGATCAGCTATGTGGCGATCTTCCGTAAAATACCTCCACTCATTCACTGCTCGTTATGTCCATTCACTCTGCAAGTTCCGTTGAACATTGCGCGAAAACAACGCCCTGAAATGCTCATTCTGGAATAGGACAGCTTTCGGTCCTGCTCTCTTCGTTGCTCCACGGGAAAAATTGAGAAACTGGGATGGGAAGTTCGTCTGCATTCTGCTTATAGGAACAAAAGTGGGGCCAACACTGAGATTATAGAGGATATTTATAAAAGTGCGTCTATATTTTCGCGCTTCTGGAATGGAGTTCTATCATAAGGAAATTTTCAAGTTCCATACTGGCAAGGAAAAATGTGTGTAATGTAAAGATATCTTTGTTGGAAAGTGAAGACCAGTTTGCAGATTAAGAAGATACGATTGGATGGGTTTTTATATATTAACAAATTCTGAATTATAAAAAATAGTTTCTAATTAATTTCAGTATGATCCTCGTAGACTATTTAAATCTTTTATTGTTTGCAGATACTTATGTTAGCATTCACTAGAGTAGAATGTAAAACTTTGAACTTCAAATTGATACAAACGAAATCACTTTGAAAAATTAAAATAATTATATTAAAGCTTGAAATCTGAAAACTGCATACAGAAATGAAACATTAAAAGTCAACTCTGGATTTTGAGAAATATTAGGAGAGCATCAATCTTTTCAACACTCTTGTTCTACTAAATTTGAGATCTACTTCTTTCCATAGTTGACTAAAGTTGTAGACACGTCTAGCATATAATCGTTTAGTCAACTATTAATCAGTTATTAGTTCCACATGTCTTACCTTCTCAAACTTATAAACTTCATTCACTATACTTCTTTTTCATATCCTTATTAAGAATATGTTAGTAAATTATTTTAATTCCTCTTTACAAAAAGTAGATAATCGCATTAAGGCAGCTCGAGTAAAGCTCGTATAAATGTAACACTTTATAAGAAGAATTATAAAATTCCAAATATTAGAGAAATTCAATTTGTAATAAATTTGTTAGTAAAGATTTAATGTAACACAAATTTCGTAAATAATATAAATTCTTACTTGAGTACGCTTTATTAAAGTAACATTTTCTTTTGATTTATATTCAATAGAATGCCAGTAAAGAAGAGGTAGCCTAATGGCATTGTAAAACAAAGTGACAAAAACAAGCCATTCGCCTAAAACTGAGCACGTGATAAAAATTATTTTGCTGTTGTCTTGGAAAGAGATCCTCTTTTTTTTAACTCCCTACTTTATCCCCGGTGCTCCTGACAACAAAATCGATACTATTCTAATATTTACAAACCCTGGAAGGATGGCTTACTTATTAAAAAGCACTATGTCAGGCTTCCAGACTTTATCTGGTGGAAGACGGAGAACATTAATCCCGCCATAATCTGATTCTTCCCACTGTAGTTGATAATCTTCCCAAACCTAAAGAAAAGAAGAGAAAGGAGAAAGAAAAATTAATCAAGTGGAAGAAGAAGAAGAGCATTAAGATGATACCGGTTTGAGAATCTAACATTATGGGAGAGTGCATGAGAAATGTTTAATTGGAAACTTAAATTTATTGAAACTATTTGAAAAAATGGAAGGAAAAATCCTGCGACCTGGATTCGAACCAGGATCCTTGAGTCGCAGAATGTTTTCTTCCATTTTTCAAATAATATCATAACCTGAAGTTTGGAGGTTCCTCTCCAGTCTATATTTATTATTTATTATTGAAACTTTTAAAAATTAAAAATGTAAATTCTTGCTCGCCAGTTTAGAGTTTGTATATAAAAATTCTGTACATAAGATTAAAATGCTTTCGATTGACTTTACTTATGTACTCATCACTATGCTAATGAACGCGTTATCGATTATTCACACAGGCTAATGATCGAACTGCACAATTATGACGTTATCTGGTGAAAAATTGGGGTAAAATAACGGTAATTTCTTTAAAAATAATTTTATCAAATAGACTAGTGTTTCCTCTAAAATGATCAAACATTTTATCCTGTGAATATGAGTACTTGCTGGTTAAAGCATATTGCATAACTGCATTAAAAGGACAATTATTTGTACAAGATAATTAAACGCTAAGGAATATTTGATAACTAAATATTAATTATATAATTTATTTTACCTGAAGAGGTTCAAATTCAGAAAGCAAAGAGATATTACAATACAATGCGAAAGCTGTTTTTATTCGCATAGAGTTGTTTATCAAAAATACGCTCTTAAAGAACTGCAGTAAATTCATATAAAAATTTAATAGAAATTGATATATAATTAAAATTAAATTGTTTGTTTCTAGATAAATAAAGGAAAAATAAAATCCACAAATTTCCTCATATATGCATGTCGACGGCACCGTAGTATTCGTCAGCGCGATTTTTCGAAATGAATAACAAGAACTGAATGGAAAAAATAAACTAAACTTGGGTCCGCTGATTAGCATGTTGGACATTAGGGAAGGAGTCTGTCAATGATAAGAATTAATTATATAGTCAAGATAGTTTTGTCCCTTCTCTGAAGACTGCGGAAACACAATCATTATTAATTTTTCAAATTTTTTGGCAAAAATTTCACTACCGACTCCATTCAATGTCACTGGATTATCTGCTACGTGCAAAATCTTGAATGATTTCTTGTTATATCATACCCAAGTTTTAAAATATCTTCCGCAAAATTTAAGCCGTTGACGTTGCCATTCTTAATATACATGAAATATTCACCTATTCTAATGGAATTTTTCTTTTGCATTGATTATAATAAGCTGAAACTTGAAGACTGAAGTGAAGACAGTGACCACATATTTACAATAGAATTTGTATAAACATTTTGACAGCTAAATTGTTTTCATCAACATGTCAGATACAAACTCTTAAGTGATAAGCTGATGAAGATAGCTTAGCTGTCGAAATGCACATATAAATTTTATTGTGGAAATGCGGTCTCTTTCTTCTCTTTATATCTTCACTTTGGTAACTGTTCCAGGGTTTTTTAAGGTTTATATTTGCTCTACTTATAATAGGTACTTTTACAAATATCATACACTTTCTCTGTTGGTATTATTTTATCTGGATACAGTTACCCACAGCTTCTAGTGTGGAGTTAATATCGCCAAATGTGGTTTACAGATTCTGTTTAGTTTCTTCGATTTTTTTTTTGCCCAAAATGGACCGATTTCAATCGAGGATCATATTTTTATGGTCAAACCTTTTTATATTTCTGACCAGAGATTTCCGAAACACTCAGGGAGTGGTCTAGTGCCTTTAAATATAGCCCAATGCCAACATCAAGCACGTCAAGAGCATTAATTGCCGAAGTTTGAACGAACAGCTTCAGTGGATGATGACAGAGAGGTTTATTCTTGATGTCTACTACAAACACTGGATTCAAGACACGTGGTTTCAGCACATGGAGTAAAACCGCACTCGAGAGGCGAGGTCCTGAAATTGCTCAAATTTCACGAGGACGATCGTGTCATCGCAAGAGGCTTCCCGAATCGCTTTGGCGAAAGCCTTGCTTGGTCCCCCTGTAGCCCTGACTTAACCTCCCGCAGATTTCTTAAGTATGAAGCTATGTTAAAAATAAACTCCTCAGGGATCGACAAAAAATCATAGCTGAAAAAAAAACGATAACAAATGTCATAAGGTCGTTTTCAATAGACTAACTCAAGCGAGAACTTCGAGCAGAGACTCTTCGTTGCAGATAGCAAGCATTTTGATTAACTCATCTTATAATTTCCATTATTCTCATGTGTAAATCCTGAAAATTTGAAATAAAAATCCTTTTTCGTTCATACGATCCTCAACTTAATCATCAATCATTTATAATTTATTGCAACTTGACAGGTATCATTTAAAAGTGATAAATCTACATTTTGTAAATATATTTAGCCAAAATTATTTAAATTTTTCTGACGAGCAAATTTTTTTATTCCATTTTTTTCATTATTGAGGCATTGTATTTTGTTCCCCTTGAAAATTACTGCTCTAAAGTGTATGAAACAAAGATATTTTCCTTAGGCGTTTTTCCAAAGGTATCTTAAGGACCAGGAGTGGCTTTGAAATAAATTGGCGCTTGGTTATATTTATTTTATTGATAAATAAGGCAAGTGTCAATCTGCCCAAGTGCCTGTCTGTCCAATTTACTTTTCAGAAATTTGCGTCACACCAAAATGAGCCGTAATCCAAATAACCCAGGAAAATATTTAATATAAACTCAAGCCAACATTTATAATTGGATATTCATTAAAACCGCAATGTCGAGAAGATAAACCCAATAAAGGAGAAGAACAACAAATAACAATTGGAAGGAAAGCAGCGAGAAGAAAAAAAATTGCAAGTCCCCGTTAAATCTGACAAGCTGTTTGATTTTCCCATTCGGGAATTGATCGATTAAATGTCTTTAAATAAAACGTTCGAGGGCCGTTCATTTGATAGGGAAAATCACGTTAAGAAGCACTTGCGAGTGTCACCCCGTAGCAGCGATATTTTTCCTTCCACCCACGCGAGCAAATAACGCTGATGAAGTGAATGGAATAAATGTCAGGAACGGGAATTTCCCTCCGTCCGCCCTTCTGGCTTTATTTAATCGGACGTTTGTGTTATTCATTTGTTTGTTTTCATTTGTTTGCTTTTGCTCGTATTCTAGCCCCTCCCCACCCTCTCTCTCTCTCCTTTTGAAAATTTTCCTCCTGACGCTGGATAATAGCATTTTCTGTTCGCCTTCATTCGGGGTTGCTAAAGAGAGAGAGAGAGAGAGATTTGTGGAAATCACCGGGAACAAAAGGTAGTTTTGTGCTAGGGGTCGGGTGATGATTTTCTTTTGCGACAAGACAACGAGTTAATTGGCCGAAGTAGGAGCCGAGTGTGTTTAGCCTCCGTGTCGATCCGAACAAAGTGGCCCAAAGTTGACGGTTTTAAGATTTAACTCAACAACCTTGTTTATTTTCTTAGATAAAAGAAAAGGGGTAGACAAAACAGTGATAAAAAACATGTCGCAAATATTTAATTTGCAAACATAGTTTGAAGCGGGAGTCGAGAAATCAGAACTCAAAACATTTCCATGAGTCGTTTACGATTCTTTGTTTCTCACTCTAGATTTAAATTGCCCTCTGTCCTTATTAATACTCGTCTTAAACAAATACCGCTTTTAACTTTAAAAGGTTACTAGAGGCAAGGCAGGCAGGCAGCCTGTAAAATTTATGTTTTGAGGATTATAGGTATTCTTGGAAGAAATGGATACATTCAAATAATTGCCTTTGAGAATCATTCCACTTTTATATTGCTTTGTCTTAACTAATTCATTACCTCTTTTCTGGAACTCAATGACGTTCATCCATGCCGCCACCTTCCCAGCACCAAGTTTTTAGTCAGGTTGTCGACAAATGCCTTCAATTTTAGACGATGTCGAGTCTGTGCATCGAAGTTTTGTATGGAGCCAGCTGTTCTGTTATTTCAGTCCAATTTGGATTGCATGTAAATATGATGAAAAGATCTGGTTTCCCGAATTTGGGCACCATGGCCATTGCATCCTGGTAGTTTTGTTGCAATGTGCGTTTCCTCCCGGTAAATGGCTTAGGTAGAACACGGATCTTTCCTACTTTCATATTAAAGTTATCAGCCTGATTGTGAACGAAATCCATTAAGTCAAGTAGTAAGCCTCCACTCTCAAAGTCTTCTGATTTCCTTTCACCCATTGTAGCCGGTCTCATTCAATTTTTAAAACGCGTCCACAATATACTGTTGAATAAGTTTCCCCGCGTGCAACACCGGATTAAACAGTCCTGGCCTTTCGTACAGTTTATAGAAGTAGAAGGCTGACTTTCGTCGCTTCAGTGCTCCTGAATTTCATTTTGCAGCCTTCTCCATGAGGAAACTGTAACGGGTAAGTCATTTGATCACAGTTCGGAATCAAAATCGACATATGTTGTCAGTTGTTTCCCGTGCTTGGATAGACGCATAAATCTCGCTCAAATGGTGGTTGGTACTCCATCGTCAGCTCAAATGCTGCCGATACCTCATTGACAGTTTGTCAATTATATCTTCTGGGATCGTTCTGTATTATCCATATTTGAGTGTTTCCTGTGAAACGGCCACAGGCATCCTTCATCACTTGTACGCGTGCAAAAGGGTTGATGTTTGATATTCCTGTGAAATCTATGTTTTGAGGATCAGAAAGTATACGTTGAAAAGTTCGTTGCAAAAGAAACTCATGCTCCGGTATATCCAATTCTGTCGAGTTATAAACAAAAAAGAATTGGTAGAGCCACAAAGGCATTGATGATAAGACCATTAGATTAGCCTTACTTTAATCTTATTCACAAAACAAAAATGCTGTGTAGTGTATTCTACATTTGAGCATCATTTCATTTACCTTGGAAATATACGTCAATGTTAATGTACAAATAGATACATGCTAATTATCTTAGAAAATTTCACGGAATACACAATTATAAATATAAGTATTAAGATCATTGGAGAATATTTTTCCTTATTTGGAAAAGATCTGAACTGAAATCTAAAAGTCTGCTTTGTTTACCCCAGGCATGTAAACAAAATAGAGTGAACATTTGTTGTCAGCTCCGCTTCTGCAATGGCACGCCAGGCCAACACCACCTATACGCTGCCCAACGAAAGAAAAACTGGGCGTGTCTAGTTAAATTCCCAATTTAAATTGTTAGACATTGTTGCTAAATAAAATTAACAGTGATTAACAATTGAAATTGGAAATTTAATTGGACACGCTCAGTTTTTCTTTCGTTGGACAGAGTATAGACAACGCCTCCTAAAGATAAGGCCTGAGCCAACACCTCCTTGAAAGAAAGCCTCACAACTGAAAATTCATGCATTGTTACATCATCATATTTCGACCAAATTTAGAGCTTATGATTGGTAGAAATATGATCAACAATGGTCGAAATATGATGATGTAACAATGCATGACGTTTCAGTTGTTTGGCTTTCTTTCTAAGAGATGTTACCTGAGCGTGAAAACGTCATCATCCGAAGCTACGTTTAATCGCATTACTACCAATAATAAGCCCTGAAAAGCAATTAAACGTATCTTCGGATGATGTAACAATGTAAGACGCTTTCGCGCTCAGGCAACACCACCTAGACAGAAGGCCTGCGCATAGAAACGTCATACATTGTTACATCACACAAAAGCGGCTATTATTAATCGTATTTCTACCAATAATAACTCCTAAATTTGGCCGATTGATGATGATGTAACAATGTATGACATTTCTGTGCGCAGGCCTTCTGTCTAGGTGGTGTTGGCTCAGGCCTTATCTTTAGGAGGCGTTGGTATAGACAGAAGGCCTGATAACGAAAACTTCATACATTTTACATCGTACTTCGTCCTTTGTTAACCGCATTTCTACCAATAATAAGCTCTAAATTTGGTCGACTTATGACAACACCTCCTAGAAAGAAAACCAACAACTGAAACGTCATACATTGTTGCATCATCATATTTTGACTATTGCCAATCGTATTTCAACCAATAATAATCTCTAAATTTGGTCGACTTATGATGATGTAACAATGCTTGACGTTCAGTTGTTTGGCTTTCTTTCTAGGAGGTATTGCTTATGATGGTGTAACAACGAGGCCGACGAGATGACAAGACCTGGAAGCGAAAAAGTCATCTGACCAACTGGGTGCTAACAACAATTCAACCTTCATTGTTTTCAACAAAAGGAAAAGCACTGATTGTTAACA